>CABHPQ010095130.1:0-14204 GCA_902168405.1 Peromyscus aztecus | reverse complement strand
CTGTAGCTTAGAAAACTAAAAATCTGACAACAGTCACTTTCTCAGACCCAGGGGAATGGATGGAATGCTGAATAATTGGTGAACTGGAAGTTGGATCTGTTGTAGATGGACTGGAAATAAGGGATAGAGTCCCAGTGTGGCTCAGACCACAAGGGGAAAACACAGGCACCAAGGGAGTCTATCCCAGGTTTCAGCACCAAAATGTAAGCAACTGTGTTGCAACTCTGGAGGAAAGGTATCCTAACTGTTCAGGAGTCAGGAGACACCTTGCACTGCTAGGACAGTTCTGGCAACTGCAGCTGCAATGGGACAGCTCAGCTCTAGAGGGAAAGGTATCCTGGATACCTGGAGCTGCTTGGACAGCTCTGACAGCTGAAGCTGCAATGGGACAGCTCAGCTCTGGAGGGAAAGGTAACCTGACTGCTTGGGAGATTCAGGCCTGGAGCTTTTAGGACAGCTCAGCAGGGAAAGGTATCCTGACTGTTTGGGAGTCAGGCTATACCTGGAGCAATGGGGGATGGTCTCCCTGTAGGATATAGCAATTCTGCTCCTCTCCTGGAGAGCTACTACAGCTAAGCTTTGCTCAGTCCCCACTTAAGTGGGCTTCCTAGCAGGGCTCCACTTCTCCAGCCTAAGAGGTTGCTTCTTTTGCTTCACTCTGTTAAAGGGGAAACCCCTGCAGAAACGTAGCAATCTCTTGCTCCAGCTCAAAAGTTGTTACTTTTATTATTCCCCCTTGCTCAGCCCCCAAGGGATGTCTCAGTAAGGTTCCTCTGTTCAGCTCCTCTTGCTCAGTCCCCCCACCCCAAAGGGAAGAACTCTGCAAAGTTTTTTTTCTGCCTAGTCCACTATGGGATGTCTTAGCAATCTCCTTCTCTGCACTGATGAATGAAGAGCTTCACATTTAAGACTCTTTGAGAAAGAGATTTATTTGGGAAGGAGGAGTCCAGGAAGAGTGGCTGCCTCTACCAGGGTGGAGAGAACAGCCCACAACTGACCAGGCAGGGCAGTTTATATAGGATCTCTTGGGGGCAGAATTAACTAGGGATTGGCTAGTTTTTTTCTGCTCAGGGATTGGTTAGTTTTGTGGGTTAGGAACAGAGATGGCCCTGATTTCAGAGCCAAACTGTGTTTCTTTCACTGGCCTTTCTTAGCTTTCTTCCACTGGCTCTGATTATAGGGACAAAGAGTGTTTCTTTTGTACTGGTTTCAGTGTCACGGCATGTTTCTTTGGTTCTGGGTTTGGCAATAAAGTGTTCCTTTCTCTGGCTCAGGTCCTAGATCCAGGCTATGTTTCTTTCCCTGTTCTCAGCTCCAGGGTCAGGGTGCTTACTTTTCTGTTTCTGTGATTGGTTGGTTTCACTGGTCAGTTGGCCAGGGGCAGAGATGGCTCTGATCTCAGAGCCAAACTGTGTTTCTTTCACTGGCCTTCCTTAGCTTTTTGAATCTAATTCTAAAGCCAGGGCATATTTCTTTCAATAGCTCTGATTCTAGGGACAGAGAGTGTTTCTTTGGCAATGGTTTCAGAATGAGGGCATGTTTCTTAGGTTCTGGGTTTGGGGATAAAGTGTTTCTTCCTCTGGCTCAGGTCCCAGATCCAGGCTGTGTTTCTTTGCATGGTTCTGGGCTCCAAAGTCAGGGTGGGTTTCTTTAGCCAGCTCCTTTTCCCTACAGTGTGTGTGTGTGTATGTGTGTGTGTGTGTGTGTGTGTGTGTGTGTGTGTGTACACGCCTGCATGCACACATGTGAACAATAAGGACAGGGGTTATTGGGTGCCCTGCTCTTTTATACTCCCTGCCTTATTCCTTTGAAATAGGGCTAACTCAGTGAACATGGAGTAGGCTGATGGCCAGCAAGCCCCAGCAATCCTCCCTCCCTGTGTCTCTCCCAGCTCTGCAGTTACAGGTAATACCACATCTTGCTTTTTAAGCTGGGTGCTAGGATCCAAACTCTGCTCATTTTACTTATTTAGCAATAAGTGAACTGCTGAACCATCTCTCCAGTCCCAAGAAACCAGTTTTTCAATCACCCGTTTTTCTTGGAACCTTTTATGTTCATTCTATTTTTATTTTCATATAGTTTAGTGAAGGTAAAGCAATGTTGGATCTGTCTATTGTACATTTAAACCAGTTTCTCAGATGCGGCAGCTTTGGGGTTTTTTTCTTAAACTTTGTTTTTATTTACTCTTTGTGTCTTTCATATCATGCATCTCGATCTCATTCATTTTCTGTCCCTTCGTATATGCCCTCTGCCCTTGCAGCCCACTGATGGAAGCTGTAGTGTGACACAGTGAGTCATGCAGTAAACTGTCGCACCCACCTCGACCAGCAAGGAAGATGCAACACCGAGCTCTTCTTTCTGCGGTTTATTCAGGACCTTTTACAAACGACATCTCTCTCTTGGGTAAGCCCCTCCCAGCCCTTAAATAGGCCTGGGCTACCAATCCCAGACAGCTACGTGGGTAGCTCACTCTCACACCTATCATGTACAAGATATAATTACCCAATAGGGAGAAGATACACATGGGCTACCTTTCCCTAGATATGGAGTGTAGGGAGGTGACTAGGACACAGGCAGTCTGCTGAACTACTGTCTCATATGGAATAAATGGGAAGAATTCAAGTTTGTTCCTTTGGACTCTGGAGGGAGGAAAAGCCCTGTGTGTTTGGGAGGGCCCATGGTACTAGTGATGTCAAGACCCTTCCAGTGGGTGGTGAAAAGTGCAGGGAGAAAGAGCAGCTTTTTGGCATCAACCCTTCCCTAAGCGAAGATTTCCCCTGAGAAACTTGCCGCCCAGAAAAGCTTCCTTTAGGAAAGCTCACTCGGTCCCAGGTTGGTACTTCACTCTTCGGGCTCATGTTCTGTCATTGTGAGTCACTTTTTCTTTTGTCACGTGTGTTGGGCCCTTCTCCTACCTGATCTTATATCTCTGCTGCTTTTCAATGTAAGAGGACCAGTTATTCATTTGATTTCCACAAGGGGCTGCTTTTTGGGAAAGATATTGCTTCTAATAGTGAGGGGACAATGTTATCAGCTTCAAAGGTCTCTTCTGTCACCAGCTTGGGCTGTCTTTGTGCCCTTCCATCACCCAGTCACCCATCAAGTACCTCTGGGCAAGGACTCAAGTAGCGGGGACATGAGGCAATCTAGACTTCTGTGGTTCCAGAGTTTCAAGCTAAAGCAGTGAGTTTAATGTCCCAAACCGCACTGGTGTGCAGCCTAAACTAGAAACAGGGATGAGGAGAAACTGGATGCACTCAAGGATAGGGTCTCTTGACATGGAATTCATCTTTGGAAGCCCAAGGTAGTGGCCTTACAAAATGCAAAGGAGATCCAAATGGAATTATGATGATCTTTAGAAGGGAAGAGATGGTCTGAACATTGGTTTTTTTTAAAAAACAGTGATTTATCACTTAGAGACAAGAGTTTTTTCCTGATGATATTTATTTCATAAATGTAATTATTTTCTAAAACATATTAAAATAGAAAACATGTTCTTTTGATCAATTTATACAAAGAAAATACCAATATAGTAATAAAAATACTGAAAATATATGAAAAGCACCAGAACATTAGAGAAATTACACTGGCAACAACAATTCTAGGAATATATTTTTTATAATTATACAATAAAGTGCTATTAAATCCAGTCAAAATTAGTGGCAAGATATAAAAAGTTATGGTTTTATGAAATTTGAGGCTAGGTTTACCAGTAATTGCATTTTAGGCTACTTGCAGATCAAGCTAATGATCTTTTATTAATGTTTTCATGGAAAATGTATTAATTTCCATTCCCATGTGAAAACAAAAATCAAAATGAAAATCCCTGGCAATTTGATCATGAAAAGGCAATGACATGATTAGAGATAAAATTACTGATTAGAATACCAAAAATAATCACGCAAATGTGATTAAATTAAATGAAGACAGAACGAAATAAAATGTAAATATATAGATTAATCAAGATTAGTAGAAAAGTTTAGATGCCTTGACATTATGGTTAATTTTCCGCAGTTCTGTTTAGTCACATTCACCACAGTTTTGAGGAGTGATGTTAACAATGTATGTGTTACATTCATGTATGTTACATTACAATGAATGCTAACAAGGTATGTTACTAAATTCAACTGACCAGACATTAAGCAAGGAAGGGTATTTAGTGTGCCAACACCATTTTCTTATGAAACATTAAAGGGACACTGTTAGGACAATTTTATTCCTCATCTTGGCTAATTGATTCTTCATTTATCTGATGAGGAATGAAAAGCACAGACAAATACTTTGGGATGAGATTATATTAAGGCCCCAAATCTACCACTTGGGAAGTCACTATGAACATACAGGGACATAGATACTGTGCACAGTACTTAGTGTGGACTGCAGTCTGTTTCACATCTGGAGGTGGCAAACTGAAACAGAAAAACCCCAAATTAAGACAAAGTATTACACTAGTGTCCTTTTAAGGTTTTATTTCCTCAGCCGACTTTTGAAGGAGCTCTGTTACATCACTCCTCAAAACTCGGTTTTGGAATCAACTTCTTCAAGCTGAAAGCCCCCAACTCTACTCCTGAGAATAATAAATCCCCAAACATGGCTACAAATTCATTTGCTAGGCAGACTACTTTTCTTTCATCAAAAGTAGATATACATTTGAACCTAAAGTGACTGAAACTTGTCATGTTGATGATAACACAAACTAATTTCATTAGCTTCTGCTTCTGCAAGGTGTATCTCTGGAGGAATTTTGGAGCCGTATGAATATACCAAAGGCAGAGTATCAAGTGGTCCAGAGAGCCCATTGGAAGTAGTGGTTCCCATCCTCTAAGCCTCTTTGTTTTGCTTTTATATTTGCACACATGGATACTCCAGTCTTTTCAAGGTTTCCTTCTCACCAACAATTTTAACAAGGACCATTTTGAACCCAAGGTTAGTTATACTAACGATCAGCTAAAACAACTAGACTATCAACAACATTACCTAATGCCTTTCATTTAAAAATGAGGATGCACATGGCATAATCTGTGGTCCACAGAGGAGACTCCTTTGCCCTGGAATGAAGGAGAAGATGGAACAATGGAAGAGTAGGCCCTTATGCTAAACCAGGCAAAAAGGTTCAGTGTCCAAACAGAGTGAACGGCATGAAACTGCATAGAATTGACTAGAAACGGGGGCTGTTTGGGAGACTTTCTTTCTGGGCACTGCTACCAGAAATCAACGACAATTCAACCACATGTAGCTTTCCATATTGTGTCAAAACCAGAGTGTTCACTAAAGAGCCCAGATTAGTAAGAGGCAGGCTGCTCAGCAATGCTGAGAAACAAAGGCTAAGGTGGTTTGCCATTAAATAGCTTTACATTCCAAAAAGAATCTTGACTATCATCTGGAAGGAGTTCTCAAAGTTACAAAGTCATGATTACATAAATTACTCTGTTTAAGTATGCTTACTTTTCAATATACATATTTTACATACATAGTATAGAAAAGCGATTAAGTCAGCTCAGCTAGTAATTCTGTATTTTTTAAAAAAGCAGATTACATACATCTTTTGGCTACAACAATGCATGTTACTTAGACTTTTCAGCTCAGCTCATGTATTTACATGATAAAACTTTGCTTTGAAAGCATTCAAATCAAAAGGAAAAAATAAATTACGCGTAAGCTATTAATTTACATAATGCATATGCCTTTACTTAGTTTCCTAACTAGCTATAGTCTCTAATAATCAATGCCTTGACATTTCTCTATTCAAACAACTGATTTTCAAGCTAGGCACCCTCCTATGTGCTACATATTTCCTTTTAGGAAGCCCAGATGTACAGTAGTTCTAGAAGGGGGGGTGGAGGAGTTTGAGTGGGGTCTGTATACCTTCTCCAGATAATGTCTGAAGGAGTTAGGTTTCTGACCAGGCACCACTTCTTTAACTGTATAATGAATAAAAGAAAGACACGACAAAAGCAAGCAAGACCATTGTTAAGGCAAGCAGCAGCTGTTGGAACCAGAGAGAGCGCTGGAGTTGGTCTTCAAGTTTCCTATTGCTTTCTAGTAAACGATTGAGCTGAATGGGAAGAAAAAAAAGGGACGAAAGGTTGATATCAATGAAACAATCATAAATCATGCCAAACTGGAATATCAGAACTCCAAACACTAAAGGGATGGGGCCCATCTACTCTGAAAGGTTGGGGGCTAAAAATGCAAGGAGGCATCGGATGTAAAGTTTGGTGGACACGTATGTCCTTCATGCTCTACTCTGAAAGGTCCAATTTTCTAGTTGAAACAGGAGGTCCAGACACCTTTGGGCTATTTAGACCTCTTTGGTTTCTCTTTCCTTTTGGGCATCGCACCTAGGGCACTGCCATGATAAGTAAAAACTCCACCACTGAGGTAGATGCACGAAGCCCTTTTGCTTCTTTCCAATTGAAATGCACTAGTTGGAGCCCTTTTTACAGAAGGTGGAAGTCTTTTGTACTCCCCAAAGCACTGTGTGCTTTACTATTTGGCCCCAACTCCATAGGAAAAGTGTCAGAGTCTTTAAATGCTTGTGGCCTTCTGAAAGCAACCTGCCATGTACCATTTCTAACTGGCCTCCCCACAAACAAGAGGGCACTTCCAAGCCAGGCGTGGTGGCCCACACCTGTAAGTAACCCTAGCACTTGGAAGGTTGAGGCAGGAGGATTATAAGGAGTTCCAGGCCAGCCTGGGTTCAAGATGAGTCTTTGTCTCCAAAAGCAAAAAACAGAAACCCCAACAAACAACAAACAAACCCTACACCCTGCAAAAGAAACAAAACCAAAACCAAAAAAAAAAAAAAAAGGAAGAAAGAGAGCAAAAACCAACTTTCGTTGTCTCTATTAAAAAGTTCCCTTAATTAGTGGAACACAGATGGCCTTCTGGTGCCGATTACCACTGGCGATTGCTTAGTCAGGCAGAAAGCACACTTACTTGCAGATATAGATCTTCACTGGTTTTATCTGACATGTTAGAAGCACCGTCTTTCAGCATGAGAGTGTTTGGTTTGCTGCTCTCAACAGTATGGCATCTTAACCTAGGAAATTCAAAGGAAACATAACTTCTTCAAAGCTTTAGTAAATATTTTTTCTGAAAGTAAAATAGGGAGTGCAGAGTTAAATGTAAGTGGTTGTGTACTGGAGGCGAAAGGTTTCATTCCTCTCCTTAGGCACAATTCAGAAAGTAGCTCAGTCTATATTTATCTATTATCTTCTTGGGTCTTTTATTCTCCAGTGAAAATGAAAGCTTAGGCTTTGTGCCTGCTTCTAAACCACTGAGCTTAACCCCCAGTCCCCTTTTAGCTACCTAATGTGTGTGTATAAAGAACAAGAGGCTGTGCATACTGCCCACTGCCCCAGGAAATTCAATAGAAGGCTTCTTTGTATGTTGTTCAGTAGAATTTACCCAGATTAGCTTTCAATTTCTAGAATGGAGGACGGTGCTTTATTAGAGCTTTTAGTCTCAAGCCACCGGGATCCCTCCTACCTTCTAGGTGAGAGCTCTGGTAAAACCCAAAGCAAAGAAAGTAAAGCAACTTACATTTAACGAACCCCCTCATTTGGAGTGTTTCATAAGCACTTTGAGTTAATCTCCAATTCTTTTTGTGTCACTCGCTCTTAACCTTGCAAAAACTTCCCATGCTTTTAACTAAAAGCAGAAAGATCTTGAGGCCCAGGTCACCCCTGGAGTACATAGCAAAGCCCCATTTCATGAACAGAGCAAACCACACTAAACCAAAACAAACAAAGCTTGACAGAGTATAGGTTTTGTTCCTAGGCTATGATTTGAAAATGTAAGTATTGTTATTATTTCGTGAAAAACAGGTGGTACCTCTACTCAGTTAGACCTGCATCAACTTCTCCAGTGTTTTTTGTTAGCTTTATTTTCTTCTTTGAAACATGGTTTTCCTATGTAGTTCATGCTAGCCTCAAACTTTTGATCTTCCTGCTGCAACCTGCAAGCACGGTGTGTTGGGTTATAGGTCCCTATTGCCATGTTCCTCATTTTGTTGGGGTGTGTGTGTGGGGGGGAGGGATGGAACCTAGGACCTTGCACATGAGGGGAAAGCACTGTAGTCCTGAGCTGTCTCCCCCAGGCTGTTTATTTAAACAGTGCTCAAGTGTCTCATGTTAAAAACCTCAAGACAGGCTGGGCACAGTGGAGAGCACTTCTAATGCCAGTACTTCGAAGGCTGGGCCAGGAGAACTGTTACAAGTTTGAGGCTAATGCTTGGCTATACAATGACACCCTGTGCCAATGAACAAACAACCCCCCAAGCCAATAAGTACCCCCAATACCCAAACAGAAACAAACCACTACTGAAAACAAAACCAAAAAGAAGACCCCACAAGAAAAAGCAGCCAAGAACCCCTTCATCAACTTCACAGTTGCTCTCTAGTCTAGCTCAGTTGTCTGCATCCGTCTCTTCGGCATGGGCTCTGCCTTATGCGGTTCCTGCATCCTGAAAGTGCTCTTTCCGGTCAGCAGTACCTTCAGCAATGTGCCCATCCGTGGGCAGCGCCAGTACCTCATCTTTCTTTATCTGCATGGCAGTACTTGGGACTACTGGTTACTTCTCTGTGACACACTTTCTTTGCTGGACTTTACTGACCTGACCAGAGCTGTCCTTTGACCACACAATACTCCTCTAGGCTGGGCCAAATTCAACACTCCTCAGAAGCAATGATCTAGTGCTCTGCTAGCTGTCTCCTGGCCACACTCTCCCCCCAGTTTTTCCTCTAAGCCCAAGCACGTGGCTTTTTCTTGAAACTTGCGTCGGCCGCCACCACAAAAGCTCTCTGTGCAGTTAGTTACAATCAGTCGCAGTGTGACTTCCTTCCTCTTTCATTTCCTTCATTTCCTAGTCAATGTACCAGCAGAGAGACCATCCTTAACCACTCTAGAAACCAGGCTTTCCTACCTCAGTACTACTGATTTGGGGGGCTAATGATTTGGACTGTAGGAAGCTTAGGAGCATTTGCCAGATGCCCACTATACCCCACCCCTGAGATGTGAAAAATAAAGATGTCTCTGGATATTGGCAAATATTCTTGGGTGGGGCGGGGGCGGGGGGTGCAAAACTGATGTCATTTCAATAAATTGTAATCCCACTTTAAAAGGGAGTAAAGCAAAACAAAGTAGAAAGCAATCTCCTTGTGTTTCCTTTACTTTCGTGTACATATTTGAAGACGTTTGTCACAGATGACATACAAAGATGCACACAAGTATCCAACTGTGCACTCCTGTTTAAATAGGATACTGTTTCCATGTTTCTTTGAGCAGCTTTTCTAATTGTTATCTACTGGGTTTCTTCATTTGGGAACAGAGTGGCTGAATTCTCTGAGTAGCTCCAGAGTACTCCAACATGGGCATGTGCCAATGGATCTCAACTAGGGTTCACCAGTGGCCCTTTACCTCCTGCCTTACCCTTCGACTTTACACTGCCAGTCTATGAACCAAGTAAGCATTCCGAGAAGGTGGACTTGAGGGTTAGAGACGTATACCTGTCAACTGGTCAGTCCGTGAGCAGCTCCCCTTTTTCAATCTAGGCACCCCAAGAATCGAACAGTTGTAAGGAAAGGACAGGGCCATCCCCGCCGTGCAGGAATTTCTGATTCTTAGTCTTCCATCTCATTTGAGAGGCTGTGAGTAAAAGGGCTTACCTATGTTCCATCACTTTGCTTCTTGGAACTTCTTTCCAGAACTGGGTCAATTCTGCTGGCCCAGTGCCAGATGACTGCTCCATTTCTGCAGCCATTATCAGAAACCGGTCTTGGGCAGAGACTCTTAAGCCTGTATTCCAAAAGAATAATGTAACATATGAACATCAACTGTCATGGGGCTAGATATATGGCTTAATGCAATGTTAAGATTTAAAAAAATTATTATTTAAAACAATTTTAAATTTAAATATATTTTGATCATATTCTTCCCCTCCCCTTTAAGTCCTTCCTGATTCCCCCTACCTCCACAACCACCCAACTGTAAGTTCTTTCTCAAAAAAACAAAGGAAACCCCAATACAACAATACAACAATAACCCCAAAACCAAGAAAACAAAATAAAACACCACCCCAAACAAACAAAAAACCCACCAAACTGTAACCAAATAAAAGCAACCAAAAAATCCCGTGTAGTCCATCATATATGGGTCAACTACTTCTGAACATGAGGCATTACTTAAGAATACATTAAGAAAAAAAATAAGGAAAGACAACTCACCTCCATGTGGAGAAACGATTATATCAACTGAAGCTCCAGGATCACAGCTGCTGTTGCTTGGCTTAACTCTGTACTTCTCTGGAGCAGTGGTTCTCACCTGGTTAGAAACAGTTACCACATGACTTCATGCTGGTTTGGAGTCATGGCTTAAGAATGACCTTACAAAAGTGCAGCTAATAAACAATGAAAGAAGTCTATGCAACCACCTTGGTTGTTATGTGTAGAATGCTGTTTGTTCACCAATAAGATAAAAACATCCTGAGTTATTTAAAAACCTACTTTTAAGTTCGACTGACACTTGGCCTCCCCCCCCCCTTTTTTGAGATAAGTTGTTACTTCGTAGCCATTGCTGGCCTGAAGCTGCCTATGTAGACCAGGCTGGCCTCAAACTCATAGAGATCCACCTGCCTTGCCTCTCATGAGCTGGGGTTAAAGACATGCACCACCACACCTGGCCCTAGTTTTCCTTTTGTTGTATGTATGTGAGCAGATATGTGCACATGTATGAAACATCGAATTTACAACAGGGAAGGCTAAAACAGTCAAATTGAAAGTACCTTTCCCCTCACATTTGGTATATCCTGGAGTGTCGTTTCTATTGGGTCCTAATGTGTCAGCAAATATGAAGTGTAGGAGACTATAGTCACTGTCAGCCCTACTAGAAGGGAATAAATACAACAGGGCTCGAAGTACTAGAAATAAAAACAGGGCACAAGCTGACTATGATATACACAGTTGTCCATTGCTTGAGGACTACTCTTCCCATCAGTATATGCCTCCAATCACTTTCATAACTTAGTATGGCTTTAAGTTTTTGTTTTGTTTGTTACCTTAAAGGCCACTATATTTTTCGTGACATTTGTCAACACTATTAGAGTTTTCTTCTCTCCAGACTCCACGCTTCCAAAATACAATTCTTCGGCTGGGCTAGGTGGATAAACAAATAAGGCATTTATAGCACTCAGACTAAACAGCATTCTAATCATTAGTCTGAAAAAACGTTTGGCCGATAGTTGACGCTCATTTGTACGAAGAGACTTCCTTAGAAAAGATGGCTACAAAAACAGTTACCTAATATAATTTTGTACTTTAAACTTCTGATGTTGCGCATGCTAGGAAGCACTATGGTTTTCCCTAAGGTCAGAAGGAAAACAGGAAGGAACAGAAGAGAGAATTATGAAGATGCTGAATTAATCCTATAATCAACACAATCTAAGGTGGATCTGTGTAAGCTCTTTGGGAGGTTATGGATTATAATAAAAAGAACACAGACGGCATTACCGTTCCAGCTCTCCCTAATTACAAACAGATTCGACTTGAGCACCTTTTTTACACCAATGGAGAAGAACATAATCTCACAGAAAGATTATTAGGGATATATTTAAGTAACAATAATTTCTTACTACACAATGGCTTTTCTGAGTAATAGAGGAGAAAAGAGACACGGAAAGAAATTTGGAGTAGCAACCAGACGGCAGTTAAACTAGTAAAACTAGTGAGTCTCAGGCTTCCAAGTTTGCTATTATTGGCTACTGTAATATCTATAACCTAAAATGAAAAGATTCAACTCTCCCGAAAAATTGTGTAGCTTAACATTAACCAAACTGTATCAGTTGCCTCAAAACAAAGGGAAGGACATTTGGGGTAGTGTTTTTGCTTTAAATTGAAAACCAAATAGCTTACATTATTTTTTTCATATAACTTAAGTATATATACACATATATTTATGTATGTATGTATTTATGTATCTTAACGTTTTGAGACTCTTTAGGTAGCCCAGGCTAGTGTCCAAGTGTGAGCCTCTTGCCTCTTATGATTGCTGGAATTGAAGACTTGCACTGGTAAGCCCAGATGGAGATATGTTTCTACTTGATGTTACACAAGAAACATCTTCCTGGCAAGGATATTCATTAATCTAGAGAAGACATGTGTTTAAGGATAAACTTGCCCACCTTGGGGCAAGATGGTAAACATACACAATTGCTTAATTGCTCTTGGAGCCTGTGCAACAGGAGACATGAAAAAGCATCAATGTTATAGATATCAGATCCTGTCTCAGTAAACAGTATAAAAATAAGGAGCAGCTTGGGGAGATGATATTAGTGGGGTCCTTGTGCACGTGAAGGAGCAGCTCTGTGACTCTAATGGGGGCACAGGTAGTGGGGTCATGTCCAAAGTGCAGTCCTGGAAATTGTCCTATTCTAGCCCGCCTTTCCAGCTGCTCTCACTGTTGAATCTCAAGAGTTGTAGGCTAGGATCTATGCTTTGGATGGTCCTTCTGCGAAGCAGGAAATGTTGACTTCCAAACTAGTCAAAGAAAAAGTGCAAACATACAAACTCCAAAGGTGAAAAAGGGTAAAGAAAAACTGTGGGAGACAACATTTATGTTGGGTGGCTTTCCCTTACTCACACACAGACAATGGCAATAAATCCAAATCCACCTCCACCAAGAATCAACACACACGTAAACAAACCAGCTCTGTCAATTAGAGAATTTCAGATTGCATTTTTTAGAAGTCTAGCTGTATTGTTGATGGACGGTGTACTCCAATATACTCCAAACATAGTTACACATGAAGGTTTTAAGGAAAGGGACCAGAATGCCACATTAGGTCATCACTAACCAGTGTTGGTATAACAATATTGAACATAATAATATAGGAAATAGTCCTGGGCGTTGTTTTCCGGTGCTAGGGATCAAACTCAGGGCTTTACGCAAATCTACCCCTGAGCTGTACCCCCAGCTCCCAATCCCAAATCTTTTGGATTAGCAACCTAGAATGGAGCTAAATATGTCTGAAGTTAGGGTTTCATCAAAACCCTATTTTCCTAGAACACGCTGGGCTTTCAGAAGGTCAAATCAACAAATACATCCCCTTATTTTTACAAGTATCAGTAATAAAACAAATATATCATTAAGATTAATAAATGAATATTCAATATTAGCATCGGAAGTGTGATGAGAGCTTTGACACACACTCAGTGGAAGAAATAATAAAAAGGGTAGTTAGAAATGGCCACTAAGTCAGGAAAAGAAGGCAAACTGTACTCTTAACAAATTGTACTGTCTACTCAGCAGTTTAAACAACAGGGTAGAAGGTTTCTTAATCTTGCAGTCCTCCCTATTTCCCATTTTGGAAATGATCAAGATATGTTACAGCAATTTAGTGAAAAAGATCTTTGTTACCTGATGTGTAATAAGGGCCCTTTAAAAACACTCAATGGCTTTTTAAAAGTTTTCATCTTTGAATCAACTTTTTCGTTTTCATCTGCTTTGGAAGCAGACTCAGTTGGGCTGATCTGTAGGTTAAAAAACAAAGACAGAAACAATGGAGACAAGATGAAGCAGTTTTAGTTCAAGCTGGACAAGTCATTGGGAGAAGAAGTAAATATCTAGATTCAATGCAAATTATAGGTGTTAACATGTTTAGCACATCTGAATGACATGTTTAACATATATTGACATGACCATGAAAAAATATTATATGATTCTCTTATAAACATGACATTCTTGAAGATATTTATTCTAAATTATAATGTAATTATCAAGCAAGTCCTTGCTAAGTTTTGTAAAGACTGACAATTAACAAGTTCTTCAAAACAAGATAAAAAGGAACTTCATCCAGGTGAAGTTTTATATTAATCACTTATTTTTATCTTAGATAAATAAATATATTTTTGACAAAAAATTCCTTCCAGATGGACTTTGCCAAGTTTTGCACAGAGCATGGACTCAGCTCTTTTTATTCAGGGAAAAAAAGTATGCTGCAATGTGGCTAGAGTTTTCCTGCCTGGCCCACAGTCAGGATAAATCTCTTTCACCTGCTAGTCCCACAGCCGCTCAGACCCAACCAAGTAAACACAGAGACTTATATTGCTTACAAACTGTATGGCCGTGGCAGGCTCTTGCTAACTGTCCTTATATCTTAAATTAATCCATTTCTATAAATCTATACCTTGCCACGTGGCTTGTGGCTT
>CABHPQ010095129.1:22876-46919 GCA_902168405.1 Peromyscus aztecus | reverse complement strand
CACAGAGATCCGCCTGCCTCTGCCTCCTGAGTGCTGGGATTAAAGGCGTGAGCCACCACCGCCCGGCGAACTATTATTTGTTAATGGTCTACAGGTTAAGATGCTTGCAAGCCTCTGCTCACATTTCCATCAATTGACTCATTCATGGTCTTATTTTATGAGGAATTAAGATACCTGCCTTAGCCGGGTAGTGATGGTGCACACCTTTAATCCCAGCACTCGGGAGGCAGAGTCAGGTGGATCTCTGTGAGTTCGAGGCCAGCCTGGTCTAAAGAGTGAGATCCAGGACAGGCACCAAAACTACACAGAAAAACACTGTCTCGAAAACAAATCAACAAAAAAAATTACCTGTTTTAACATATATTGCTAATTCATTAACATTAAACTCTTGGGTTACCACACTAGAACTCATGCCTGAATGAATCTCTTCTAAGACAAGTATTTTCCTAAGGCATATTACATTCTCCTCACACAAGAGATACTAGGCATTATTTTAAATTATGATGTCAATAATAAACATCCACTTCAACAATATGCTTGGGGCCACTAACCAAACTATACACAAATGTCAAAAATATGACACTATAGAGGATATGGAAAAGTAATTCTTTTTACTATAATATTTAAAAAAATAAGGCAGATGATTATCTTTTTCAACCCTAAATAAGTGTATATACCTGTTGAATCAAATAGTTTGCAACTCGGCATATGTTTATAAATGAATGAAGGCATCATTAAGTATTGATTTTGGAATTGCAAATAAATTTTAATTTTAGGTGATTTTGCAATTATAAAACCTATGCAGTGAAGATTAAATGTAGATATGAATGATTTCCATAAAGAAATAAAAACTCAGAGAGGATGACTTACTCAGATTTATCGTAATGTAGCAGAAGACACGAATTTAACATTTCAGAATTTGCTAGGACAAGGAAGAAGTAAATTTAGAGTGTCTGAGAGCACCAGAGAACTAAGCACCTGTTGTCCATAAATTTCAGAAGCTCCTAAGCTGCCTCTAAATTTTGTCTCAATAGCTGTCGGTATTTAAATAATTCATTCCCTGTGTATGATCTTGTATTGTAAAACAGAATGCCTAATCATTTCTTTTCTCAGAGGGCAGTACAATTGTAACTCATTCATTTGAGATTAAAAACTAAGGGCATGATTTTCACATTTCATTAATGTCATATTTGACAATTTCACAGTACTTGTCCACCCAGAAGATTGTATTTCTAGTACTTTCTTATTAAATAGCTAGCACACCAATGGAAAAAAAAAAACAGAAAAATGGAGCCAGGTGGCAGTGGTGCATGCCTTTAATCCCAGCACTCGGGAGGCAGAGCCAGGCGGATCTCCATGAGTTCAAGACCAGCCTGGTCTACAGAGGGAAATCCAGGACAGGCACCAAAGCTACAAGGAGAAACCGTGTCTCAAAAAAACCAAAAATGAAAACACCTCTAGTTATCATGATGGACATCTGTAATCCTTCTACTCTGGAGGTAGAGGCAGGAAAGTGGTGAGTTCAAAGCCAGTCTCATCTACATAGCAAGCTTGAGGCCAGCCTGGACTGCTTGAGGCCCTTTCCTTCCAACCACCTTCATCCTCCCACAATGATAAAGAAAAAGCTTTTCTATTTTATCTTACTTTAATATTGCATATAATTGAGTTTTATTTTTTATTTCCTATTTTTTTCATTTTTCAGACAAGATCTTCCTAGGTAATCAACAGTGGCTGCTATGATCTTCCTGCCTCCAGCTTCCCAATTGCAAATGCCAAACTAACATTATATATGCATATAGTAAGAAATGAGAACTTAGCAGGTATATATATACAGCTAATAGAAAACACCATTCTACATGCTTTGGCCTTTAACCCATCATAGTTTCATGATGGATACATTTGTATTTTTATTAGAAATATATTTAACAATTTCTTTGTATTGCCATCATAGAACAAAAATTACTTATCCTAACTGAAACCAGGATATAAGACATCATGAAACATCCATAATAATTTGGAATGTGTAAAGGCTACTACTTTCACTATTGTTTTAGATTAAACATTTAGAAGAGCTGTTAATAAGTAGTGAAATGGATAAAATTCTATTTTACCTTTTTGTGGGTTCACTTTTTATCTATGGTGACTGTATTAATAAGGAAGGAAATGACAAGAAGTAGAGAAATACGAATAATGTGCAAATTGCTTCAAATTATTAATCTCTAAATTGACCATCTTTAATAATGGGGATTGTACTGACCTTGGATTTTGCTGCATTTTCTACTTAGAATGTAACGATCAGAGATAACTTAGGACTTGCACTCCAGTGCATTTAAAATAGTTTTCAATCTGCCAAGTCATTGCCATTTCCCTGAAAAACTGTGAATGCTGCCAGGCACTATGAAGCCATTCATTTGCACCTTGGCTGTTTGTTGTTGGTCTTTGTATTCTTTATATTTAGTAACTATTTGTTGCTTATCACTAATACGCTAGGTCCTAAAAGAAATACAACGACTGTGCCTTATCCTATTTCTCCTTTTCTGTGCATTTCAATTCCTTCAGTTATCAAAGGTTTCTGTAGCTACTCTTAGTAAAGATCATTAATCCTCCTTTGCCATTCAAAATGTCACCACAAAAATTCAACTGCACATTGTCTTGTCACAAGTGCACACCCAAACCCTTTTACTTATTGCTGGCACTGGAAGTAGAAAAAAAATTCAGAATGTTTTTCAACTTCTAATTTATGGTATCAAATAGCCATGATGACTATAAGGGTCTATTATGAGTAGGAAATATACCTTTTATGCATACTTTCAGCAAATCTTTTGTAGAGGACTCCCTAACAAATTAGCCCCCATGACTGCTAATAGGAAAAAATCATGTATTATTCTGGTACATAGAGCAGAGTGCTTTTCTCCCTTTTATGAGCCAAAGGTACATGGAAGGTTATAGAATATTGTTCTGTCAGGTAGCCACTTGTAGCTGGAGTTTTCTCCAGGACCTGCCAGTAACCAGGATGAGGAGCAGGATGTAAAGTAAAGTAGTGGTAAATCATGAGCCATGTAGCAAGGTATAGATTAATAGAAATGGTTTGATTTAAGATATAAGAACAGTTAGCAAGAAGCCTGCCACGGCCATACAGTTTGTAAGCAATATAAGTCTCTGTGTTTACTTGGTTGTGTCTGAGCAGCTGTGGGACTGGCAGGTGAGAGAGATTAGTCCTGACTGTGGACCAGGCAGAAAAGACTTTTCACTTTTTTGTAGTCTATATCCACTAGTAATGATTTTTTTTCAATATCTTTCCCTCTTGAGATGCCATTATTTCATTTCCACTCTTGAAATACATTTTCTCTGGGTGTATAATTATATGTTGACTTTTCCCCATAATTTAATGACCTTTTCTAATGTTCTTTATTCTTCTTTCTTAGAATAAGAAAAATGTGTTTTGTTGTTCACTGCTTTGAAGATTACCAGTATTTTTTATCATTACAACTATTATCTGACTCTGTGTAGTTTTCATCATTATCCATGAGTCTGAGGTTTATTACACCTATCATATTTATCAGATATTAGTTGTAATGTGCTGAATTGTATACTTCTGAAATCATGTTTTGAAGCCTAAATGTCTAATACCACAGACTATGGCATTAGTTTTAATGGGGACTAAAGCTTTGACAATGGGCTTTAATTCAGTCTCACTGTAGCATTTACAAGAAGAGTAAATTGTGACACACAAAGAAATGCTAGAGAGATGTACGCATACAGAGAAAATATCATGTGAGAACATAATAAGAAGAGGTCATCTGCAATCCACAAAGAGAGAACTCCTGGGAAAAAAAAAACCCTGACAACACCTTCATGTCTGATTTCTAGAATCCAGACATAAAAGATAAATGTCTGCTGTTTAAGTCATATAACATTTGCTATTTTGTTATGACAACCTTAGCAAATGAACTTAATAGTCATCATTGTATCTGGATAATTTGAAATTATTATGTATTCAAACATTAATCCTTCCCTTCATTTCTTCCCTCTCTTAGAGGCACCTGAATTGTATTTATATTTTTACGGCTTGATATGGCTCTCTAGCTCATAGATACTCAGCTTTTTAAAGTTTTGTTCTTTTCAAGTTTAATCTTGATTCTTTTCATTGTTATATCCTTAACATTACTAATTTTGACCTGAAATTTTTTCTTTGTAATTATTCTTATCAGTATATTTTTTTATTTCAGTCATTCCCATATCTTATGCATTTTTCCTTGTTTTATTTTTTAATTAATAATATATAGGATGAAAACTATTTCATGTGTTTTTAACCTAACTCAAATATCTAAATAAGTTTGAGATCAATTTCAAACAATTTGTCTCTGTATGATAAGTTTTATTTGCCGAGTTTTGGCTTGCTTTGTCATTTTTCAATTGGATATCAAACAGTGTGAGTAATACTTTGTATTGCTGGTGATGCATGCTATTAGATTCCCATGAATATTCTTGAGTTTAGTTCTTCATTGTAGTTAAGTTACTTAGAACCAGTGTTATTGCTTTTGGTTTTATTTTTGAGATTTACTGGATATGATCAAGGTAAAATAGGACATTGTAAATTAGATATAATTATTTTCCTTTACTGAGACAAGATGATTCTTGGTATTCTATTTAGTATTCTATAAGTGAAATGGTATTCTAGTATGAGTGATGGGAATAGTCAATCTTGTAGGTGCTATGTGAGTGTCTGACATCCTTGTCTCTAATCATTGATAATGCTTCCCTAGAGCAGTAGCTTTTTTGCATGTGTGTCTTAAACTGTGTTCTCAGAGAGATGCAAAGAATATCTCCAGTTGTTTATATATACAAATCACTCCTCTCTGTTCTGTGCTGCAAATTCAAGGTACTTTGGTCTTTCATGATCTCATCAAGTCAATAACAATGGACTCTTCCTGGGTCTGTCTACTCTGTAACACAAACTGGAAATTCTTTCCAAGCATTTAGTTGAAACAATTTCATTCATTATAATTTATTTGTGTCCAGAATCATATTCTTCTGCTTACTATGTTCAATGCCTTGCAACTGTTGTTTCATATATTTCATCTGTTTAGTTCTTGAGATGAACAGGTAAATAAAACTAGAAATTGCTTCTCCATCTTAGATGAAGTAGCAGTTCTGATTTATATATAATTTTGTTCCTGATTAAATATAGGATGCTCAAATTCATGTAGGAAATAAGTTTTGAGGGAAGTTAAAATAGCAATATGAATTACAGCACATTATATTTTATATAACATTGGTATTTTCTTCATTAAAATCAAGGATATTTTCTTATACACATAAATATCTACATAAAGTACATATTTTTGTTCATTTAGATAAACTATATTGAAATGGAAATATTTTGAATAAATAATTTAAAGCAGTTCTTGTATTTCTAACTTTAGTAGCTGCTTTATAAATTAAAGACAGTTTATTAAGAAGTATAGCCTTAGCAGGGCAGTGGTGGCACACGCCTTTAATCCCAGCACTCAGGAGGCAGAGGCTGTGGATCTCTGTGAGTTAGAGGCCAGTCTGGGCTACAGAGTAAGTTCCAGGAAAGGCGCAAAACTACACAGAGAAACCCTGTCTCAAAAAAAAAATAAATAAATAAAGAATGCCCTGGGTAGGCATTTGGCCTGGAGAAGCATTTGAGCTGGTTAAGCATTCAGGCTTCTATCAGCAATTCAGCTGAGACCCATTCTGGATGAGGACTCAGAGGCCTCAAGTCTGAGGAAACAGGACCAGCTGAGAAGTTGGCCAAGTGAGATTAGCTGTGGCTCATTCTGTCTCTCTGACCTTCCAGTGTTCACCCCAATACCTGGCTCAGGTTTGATTTTATTAATAAGACCTTCTAAGATTCATGCTACAGAAGTATAGCCTTTTTTTAGATACAGATATGATATCAACTTCAATACTAGATAGAAACACATCTATATTTTTAAAGATTGTACAAACTATGAATCTTTTTTGTGTTTCCAGTGTTGATTGCAGCTGAACTTGATATGACTGAGAATTTCATCTATGCTGCTGTCTGGGATACATTTTTACAGCTGTTTCACCTACGGAAAGAATGAGATTTATCAAAAGTCACTCATGTGAGATCAATTATTTATGTCCACAAAAGACACCTTCTATGTGTCTTAATGATATTATTTGTTTATTTTCTTATCATTATATTATTTACATCAAATACTTAGTCAACAACAACAACAACAATAATACACAGTTAATTTAGGTGACAACCTACCTAAAATAGTCTCAATAGGATAGAACAATGGTATGCATCACTCTTAACTGTAAGAATTGGACTTTTAAATGTATCGTGTGATAGCACATAACTTTCCTTTTTAGGTAAATCTCATGCTAAAAGAGATCAAAGATGGGGATTTTCAAATTTGCAGTTGTATTTTCTCTGTCTTTGATTTTTTTAACTTTAAATATAACTCTTTGTTGCAGGATATTTGTTTGCACTGTGTGAAGATGTGTCACTGTGACTGGTTTAATAAAAAGCTGATTCGCCAATAGCTAGGCAGAAAGAATAAGCAGGAACTTTGGGGGAGAAAGGGGAACGTGAGATGAATCTAGGCATACCTAGACATGGAGGAACTCCAACATACAGAATGAAGGAGAGGTCAAAAAGCCATATGGCAGAATGTAGATTAATAGAAACAGTTTAATTTAAGTTGTAAGAGCTAGTTGGGAACAAGTCAAAGCTAAAAGCCAAGCTTTCATAATTAATAGTAAGTCTCCATGTTATTGTTTAGGGGCTGTCAACCAAAAATAAAACCTGACTACAATTCTTGGCTGGTCCTATTAGCTTCTGATACTGAGGCTGAAAGCACATGGCTTCAACCTCACGAATAAATAGATCTCAGAATCACGTTAAGTTTTGGGTTCCTGTGTGCTTTCCAATCTGATTTGTTAGGTTCATTCCTGTGCATTTTAGCTGGTAATTATATCCTGGGATACAAAGCTCATGAAGATGAAATTTAGCTATTCATATAATATCTAAATTCCATACCAATTTTCACCCCATGTGTAAAACTAGATATCTTCATGCTCTATCTAGTGTGCAATTTCTAAAAATTTATTAAAATTTTAGTTTTTTCCCTTGATTTTTGATATGTTTTCCAGCCTGAAAGAGGCCTCAATGAAAGAATCCAAAGGTTGTGCTGTAGTTTAGTGGGAAAATGCTTGAACCATTCAGTTTGATTCCCAGTAAAATATTCTCCTCAATTCTGAGTAGCTTATCTGGTTTTGATTCCTAGAAGCAGGGAAAAAGCAACAAATACCAGCCCCGTCCTGAGTATTCTCTTCCAGGAATTCTCCTCTATATCAGGTCTATAATTCATAAGCTTTTTACCTAAAGTAGAATAATTATAGACATAATTGCACTTTGGTATTATGTCTTGGCCTCCCATAAAGATATGCAATACTGTACAGGAAAGAAGAGTGGTTCATGAAGACAAAAATGCAGCCTTTGCTGTGCCCATCCAAATTCAACAAAAATGACACTGTTATTTACCATTAATAATATGAAATACTCTCTACCTAAAACCAGTATTCTCTTTTGGAGCTACTGTAGCATAAACATACGTCAATCAACTTTGTTATACATTTTAGTTATTTTGGACAAAAACAACTTATTGCTACCCTTTCAATGATTTTGACACTTTCAAATATTTACAATGTACCCATAATTTTGTGATTTTTAAATTGCTTCATTCATTTTTGGGTCCTGACCCCCGTTCCTTGGGTAGCCTTGCTGACCTTGATCAGATGTCTTCCCTATGCAAATTCCCTGCCGGTTTCCTTCCTCCTAAACATCTTACCAGAGGTTCCTTGTTTGTGTATCCTGCATTTTGATGTAAACAGCTAGGATGCAAGTATGTAAAACATCTGCAGCGAACTTCGCTCTCTGGGGTTCTCCCACTGTGCTGTAAGCCTGTATTAAAGCCTCTTCCATCCTTCAATAAAGGGCATTCTACTGAGATGAATGACCCGCTGTCTTGTCTCTGTTTTATTCCTTAGCCTCTCGCCCAGACATGGTAAAAGGGTAGTAGCGTGGGCGCTACAATTCATCTTGACTTTACAGGAATGGTTTGTTATGCAGTTACACTAAGAAATACAGCATAGGAAATGTTTATAAAGTCATTAACAGCTATGCCAAAATTGTCATCCATGAATCATAGATAGGAACATATCTCATTATCTGTTCAGCTATGATATTTCCCCATCAACTATGAAATGAAAATTAAGAATATTCACTTAAGGAATAGCATCAGACTGCTTAAGTTGACATCCTAAAAAGTCTATTTCATATAGTACCAAAGCAATTACCATAGCAAAATATTATATACCATTTATGTACCACTCATCATATGTGAAACATTGTTCAGTGGACTTAAAATGTAGTTAACATAGTTAATCCAACTGTCTTCTAAATGTTATTTGTATATTGCACATAATAATACAAAGAAGAAAACTGATGATGATGGATTATGCCACAGAATGCAAAATAGATGCTGAGTTAGGTTTCAAATCCAGATCTACATGTGCTTCATGTTGGCTGAAAATTTTTGCACATTGCCAACATAACAATATTTTATTCAAATTAGTTGTAGTGATGAAAAAACAAAATTTCATGCTTCAGTGGTTCTTGAGGTTAATGTTTTTAGGTGAGTATTATACACGTGGGTAAATAGTGTTACTAATTCAAGAAATGTAGATGTAATTTTTAAGCTTATATTGATTAGTTGTACAAGTAATGTATATCTATGGGATGACTAGTAATACCATTTTGAGATAGTAGGAAAGGGTTCAGTGAAAAACACTTTACTTAAAATATAATGCCAAAGTTGAATTAAGCTTTAATTTTATACTTTAAAATGAATATGCAGATAGAATCTCACACTGCATGTAAAGCTGAGCTGAAGCATTTTGTGCAGCCAATCCATGGGGTGCTTAAGCTTGTGGCAATCCTACCTCAACCTCTCAAGTACTGAGAATTCAAATGTGCACCACCACTCATGCATATGATTTTTTAAATGCTAACTTTCCAAATGATTATTTGAATGATTTCATCATTTTCTTGGCATTTCACAGCACACATGGCTATAAACAAGGGTTTGGGTGAGAGAAACAAGATGCTTCTATATAACCAAGTTCTGCATATGAGAGAAATAATGTCTGGCTAAAGATTCCCTAAAACTCCTTCATCTGTAAGCATGTCTACGTAGTCTCTTGGTGTCTAGAGGTAGATAATACAAAGAATATACTGCTATTTGGTGAGCAGAAAGCTACTGCAGGCAAAGGTTAGGAGAAGTGACATTTTTCCCAGTAATGTTGTCTGCTAATAAAAAGCAGCTATGTAGGACTTGCCTTTAGAAAATACGCTGAAAGCAGCAACTTTCGCCACAGCCTAACACCTTCCACATACTTAGTTAGGATTCTCAGTCACATCAGCCTAAAGCAGAAAATGAAAGGAGCCTGGTGTGAAAGAAGTTGGCCATCCTATTATACATAATCCCTGCAGCTATTCATTCCTTAACTCACACCATTTATAGAGATTTTGTTCAAGAAGAAGAACAAGAAATAACTTAAACCTAATTTAATTTTGAGAGAAGAACTCATAACCATATTAAAACTAAGAAATTGTAAACATCATTTTTCACAAACTATGGCTTAGAACAGAGTGTGTATGGTGTTAAAATAAGTTTGTTATTAGCTCCTGGAGAGTGAAACAGCAGTATTTGTGGATTTTACAGACATTTCATGACAGGCCCACACTACTCTGTTATTTCACTTAGAAAGCTACTATTTGTAATGATTGTTCTTTCAACAGAAAATGTTTGTGCATCAGTAACTATTTAATAGCCCCCCCAACTCTATAGTATAACTCACCCAGCCATCAGATTGGAGTGTAGTAGTGTCCCTGCACTATTCCAAGATGTGGTGTTTCCGAACAGATATAAAAAGTGAAAATGAGAACCTCTGTGAGTTTCTTTGGGCAAAAGGATATCCATAATGTTAAAACTTCAAGCTTCTAAAGACTCATAATTTATGGGAATATAAAAATTGTATTAAGAGAAAATGAGAATGAACTGAGTTCTTGAATGAGGGAACATAAAATAAAATGCACAAATTAAAGTGTCTTTAATAAATAAATAATTTGTTTATGATAAACTTCCAACCTAAACAAGGCTGTTACTGAGCAGAATATCAGAGCCACATTAGAGTGTGACTCATTGTAGCTTAAGGTTTAGCATAAGTCTCTCTCTCTGTCTTTCTCTGTCTCTCTCTCTCTGTCTCTCTCTCTCTCTCTCTCTCTCTCTCTCTCTCTTTCTTTCTCTTTCTTTGGACCCACTCCAAAATAGCTTAATTCCAGTGGTAAGCAGATAAACGGTTAACATCTATCTGTTTCTATGAAAAAGAAGAGAAAACATAACTCAATTTACATCACTTACTGATCTTCATGTCACAGTGGTTGTACTCAAACTAATAACACACTATCACAGTAATCAAAAGTGGAGAGTCATGTGAACAGTTGAGCTCATATAAATAAATATGATATAAGATCAATGCACTATGTGTAGCATGAATCTTAGAGAGTCTTATTAACAAAATCAAACCTGAGCCAGGTATTGGGGTGAACACTGGAAGGTCAGAGAGACAGAATAAGCCACAGCCACCTCACCTCACCAGTTCCTCAGCTGGTCTTGTTTCCTCAGATTGGAAGCCTCTGTGTCCTCATACCCGAATGGCTCTCAGCTGACCTGCTGTTAGAAGCCTGAATGCTTAACCAGGCGAAATACTTCTCCAGGCCAAATGCTTCTCCAGGCCAAATGCCTCGAGTTTCTGGTCCTCACGCCTTATATACCTTTCTGCTTTTTACTACCATTCCCTGGGATTGAAGGCTCGCTTTCTGGGATTAAAGGCTGTGTCACCATGCTTGGGTGTATACTTGAACACATGGATTTCTGCCTCTGGAATGCTAGGATTAAAGGCGTGTGCTACCACTGCCTATCCTCATGTTTAATATTGTGGCTGCTCTGTCTCTGACCCCAGATAAGTTTATTAAGGTACACAATATTTTGGGGAACAATACCACCACAACTATGGCTCGTTCTTTTTTTAAATTTTTTTTCTTAACATTTATTTTATTATATATACAGTGTTCTGTCTGCATGTATGCCTGCAGGCCAGAAGAGGGTACCAGATCTCATTATAGATGGTTGTGAGCCACTGTGTGGTTGCTGGGAATTGAACTCAGGACCTCTGGAAGAGCAACCAGTGATCATAACCTCTGAGCCATCTCTCCAGCCTGGCTGGTTCTTTTTAAGTGGAAGTGATAGGGGATGCTATGTAGGAAGAAAGGGAATCAAAGGGCTCTTTTCTACTCTTCAGCTTGCCATGTACCACTTAAGATGTGAATATCTATGTCATCTTTGTCTCAAACAAATGGTATACTTGATAGTAACACCTTGGTAGATACAATTCAAAAATTATCATTGATGCAGATTTCCAGCACTATAGGAGGAATTCCCCAAACGCTATGTAACTCTGTTTCAAGTGCCCACTTTTCATTGCAAGATTAAAAATAAACAAGCACTAGCCTTTTGGTTACTGATGAAGATCCACAGGCTGCTTGTAACTACTGCAAGGATAAAGATTAACCAGTATCAGGGACTTCAAACAGTCCACAGAACTAAAAGGTAAATTACTAACAATAAATACAACTAGCTATTCCTTCCTGGCCCAAAGCTGATTCACTCAATGATAAACTGTAGCCAATGCTGTTAGCTACTCCTGTCTGACCACAAACATAAATGGTAAACTGGAAACAGCTATTATTCCTTCTTAACTTAGACACAATCTGATTTTTATGTCCTATAGAGCAATTCTCAGATAACTACAAGCTTTAAGTAAATAATATTAAAGTTAAATATTTTCTTCTTATTTCTCTGAAAGAAGACTACAAGAGACAAAGGCCCTATATACCTGATGCTTTCTCTTGTTCTTTTTGATCACCTTGTTATCAAGTGTATCTGTTTACTTATACTCTGTTACAATGAGAAAGCTCTCTCTCTACACTCTTCCTATCTTCCTCCTGGTAGAAGGTTCCAAAACTTTTAAGTTAGGTACAAAGTTGGGTTCTATCTCTACCTCCATCAAAGTCTCTTGTATAATATTAGAGGGACCAGCCTTAATATTATACATCCCAGGGGCTCAGGAGAGAGAACTACTAATGGCGAGGACTATTTTCAGGAAATAGAATCTCAGCACACCGAGCTCTATAGTACACTTGCTTTAATTCCTCTGGCATAACATCCACATATACACAGCTTCTGTTCTGTTCTCGTGCCTAGCTCCTTTCTTGCCTGATTTCTCTCTGTTTGTCTACTGTTCCCTCTTAAGTTCTATCTCATCTAGGTCCTTTTCACCTTGTTCTTACCCCGTTAGGGCTTCCCCATCTGGCTCTTCCTCATCTTCCATCTCGTTCCTCTAGTACTCTCTTCTAGCCCTTCAATCTAGTTCTTCCTCGTCTCAGTTTGCTCCTCTCAAGTTCTTACCCATCTAGTTCTTCCATTCTCCTTTCTCTTCTCTCCATTCTTCTTTCTCTTCTCTCTCGTGCCCTGGAAGTCCTGATATATAAAGCCAGGCTTCCAGGGTCAAACGGAGGGGTGATAAGAATCACACTGAGAGGCAATAACCGTTAATTATCATTTGCAACCCCAAAGGGAAGCGACCAATGGGAAAATGAATTAACAAAAGGCCAAATTTGGGCAACATCCAAGAAGAGGGCTCTTATGTGCTCAACCATAATCCCAAACGTGATTAGTAGAAAATGTCAAGAATCTACAAGCTGCTAGGTCAATGAGAGAAAACAAAACTGTCTTCTTTTTTCCTGTGGCTCCTATCTGTCCAAGCTATCTGCCGTTTTTCTGCAGGGTGGGGGAAAGTGTGCTCAATCACTAGGCAACCTGTGTACAGATAGATGCCTCTGGTGATAGTTAAAGGGAGAACTGGAACCAGAGGTAAGGTTTGGGAAAGCAGGAAGTAAAGCTTAATTGGCACATCCGCCAGGCCTTCTCAAATGGGTAGCCTGGATGCTTAAGTCTGTTCTTAGAAAGTACGGAGGTATCTCTGATAAGGTACTTTCCTCCATCTGGGGATGGACCTGGCCGGATGCTGCCAATGGTGATAATTACAGGGAGGCTTGAACTGGGAGTTCTGGCTGAGCATAGTTGTTAGTGCAGAAGGTTATCTAAATATTCCTAGAAGTGGTTAGGCAAGGAGCTAGAGGTCTACAAAGTTAGTAAGGCTGTAAGAAAGGAGGGTCTGAGCTAAACTGTGTAAAGCTATTACTTAACATCCACCTGACCTAGGTGGTGTCCCCTTGTGGAATTTACCCTAAATCAGGAGACTTGCATGTGGACTGTTATCACTGCTAGTCCTTGAAAGTGGCCAAGGGAGATATCTGATTCCAGAGAAAGCCTTTCCTGAGGCTGTTCTCCAAATACCTGGAATGTATATGTCCAGAGAGTGATCAGTCCACACTGTTAGCCCTTCTTAGGGAAAAGTCAATTGGGAAAGCTATGAAGGCACACATGATTTTCATAACAGAATACAGCTGATATATAACAAGCCAAGTAATACCAAAAACTGGGATTTGGCTTCCTCTGGAGGAATTCCCTGATTCCTCCAGGTAGTGACTTTGCCATAACCAGCTGAGTTCTTATGATATATTCCTGCGGCCTGCAGCAAAAGTCATCCTAAAGTTCCCTCTGCATTTATTTATTATAATTTTTATTATTTGATTTTATGCATTTGGTTGTTTTGCCTGCATGTATGTCTGTGCACTACATATTTGTCTTGTTTCTACAGAAACCAGAAAACAGTGCCAGATACACTGGTCCTCTGCAAAAGCAGCAAGTACACTTAACCACTGAGCCATCTCTGCAGCCCCTGTTGGTATTTTTGTTGTTGTTATTGTTATTAGTAGTAGTAGTATTATATCCACAACACCAAGGACTGCCAAAGGAACTCTATGACCTTGGTAACAAAAGTATCAAAAGGACATAGACAGAACACAGTCCTGTTAATGATAACATGAATCCCATGAGACTGGAGTAAGGCCTTTTGATGATGCCTTCACTGAAGCCTCCATGATTTCTGGTTTGAAATACTGCAGTAATATTCTAACTCATTTATTTCCAGTATTTCCCAATACTATTTTATCCTCTACTCTGTAGAGGCTAGTGATAATTCTCAGGTCTAGTTTTGTGCATTTTTTCTCATCCCTTGTAATTCTTCAGATCCAATAAGATTAAATTCAAGGAAGAGCTAGCAGTCATATTCATATTTGAGTCGTATTCCTTCTTGAAAATCAATTCAAATGTTTCTAAAGTAAAAGTTTGTAGATTAACTGCATGAGAGACATTTAAAAAGACGATTCTATATTCTTTCTACACAACTAATAAATTATTTTATTATACTCTATAGTCAATGATTGGAAATCAGTGTTGCCAAGGTTACTTAGATGAATTTATTGGTTTTACCAAATTTGGGAACTCTTTGAAATGTAATTTTGGTTTCATTATATGACAGTTTTAATCCTAGTTAGTTAATTTGTTACTGGGGTAGTGTTAGGTAAATTTATCAGATTCCACCACTATGTGCCTTCTAATTTATGACATGTGGATGATAATAATTTTATAATGTTAGTGGGATGATAATATATGACCATAGCAATATCTCCATATTTGTTTATTTGCTTTTGTCTCATGTCACTTTATCCTTTGACCCAGTCAGTTATTCCCAGTCTTTTCAGTTATTCTGCCACAGAATTCTGCCACTTTCAATCCTTTTCCTTTTACCAGATAAAAAACTCAAATGTGTACAGAGGCCAGAAACTTAACATAATGAGTGAATTCAAATGACCATCTCTGCCTGAATATTGCCAATTATTCTCTATTATAAATGGGAACATGAAAAGATTAAAAAGATTCAAAAGATTTTTAAAAATATTTAATTAAAATCTAATTACATCACTTACGCTTACACTTTCCTCCCTCTACCCCTCCCATGTACCATCACTCCAATCATTTGTGGTCCCCTGTTCCCTTTAAAATTAATTTATGGCCTCTTTCAAGCAACACCAAATGGACTCAGTAGATTGTATTTATATAATTAATATTTTTAGGTAAATGGCTCAAATAATTTTGTGAATAGATTTTAATAAATAATAGATTTCTAAAAAGAAACCTCAGAGTTATCTCTGAGCTGAGTTGAATCTCCTAGGCATCTAGTATATGACTGTGTGCACCAATGTTTCTCAGATGCTATGTCTGTCCATATGGTTACATTATAACAAGTTATGACTTAATTTTCTTTTGTAATTGCCAGATAGAAATTATTATTATCAATGTTGTGAACATTTTAAAATATGCCTTAGTTCTTTTCATGTCATTATTTCTTGCATAATAATTTTAATTAGAATGTTAAAATATTATTGAGATTACTTGCTAAAGACTAAGAAAAAGTGGAAAATTACTTTACTACTTATCTTGCAAATCATAAATGAATATTGGTTTAATGATTTAAGAATATTAAATAAGAAAATTTAAGGATATCTGCAAAGAATGTATGTCAAGTACAATAAAACATCAAAGAATAGATTCCTTCTTCTACAGCCACTAAAAATGAACAAAAACATGGAAAAGTAGTGACACATAATACATAAGACATCAGGTAACCAAATTCAATGGTCTCTATTGATTTAGTGAATCCTATAATTCTTCTAGTTGACTACTTTGAGAAAGATTAGAATCTTCATACCAGAGAGGCAAAACACAGACATAACCCACCAGATGCTCAGATTAGAAGCAATAGTGTGAGTACATGAAAGTGAAGGAAATTAATATTTGCAAAACAGAATAATGGTAAGGATAGAGATAAAAAGATTGTCAGAAAAAAATAGCATTCCCTACAAAGTCAGGTAATGTGCCTACTTCTATCAAGCAATATAGAAAAACTTGCAATTCATGATAAAAATAATTACAATATTAAGAGGAGACTTTCCTGGTATTGAAACACACATTACCTCACAGTAAGCTTATGCAATTATATTCTTTTCTAATTGAGATTAGAAACAAGATTTAAAAGAAGAAAAATGTGCCTTACCAGTTTAATCTATCTCAGACTATTTGTAGAAACATACTTATATGAGGGGCTAGACTGATCCTGACAAGCAGACTGATAAGGAAAGGGGCCACAAAGAGATAAATGAATATGATAACTTTCAGGTTTGTTCCCACCATATTAATATGAGACAAATGCCTGGGTGGCTTTTTCTTCCACAAGTAGAGTCTCTATTGCAGCTGAATGATGAATCTGGTCAGATATACTCAAGGCCAGGCCAAATTTGAGGACCTACCATATTCCTTTTTTTTTTCTAATCAAACAATCTGAAATTAGGGTAAGGGAGATCCATCCCTGACCACCAAAACCACTTAGCCTTCCCCCAAACTCTTAAAGGAATGATCTTCTGCTTCTTGATTCTCTTTGCATTACAGTTTTTTTTCCTTTTTATGCACCATTCTGTGCTCTGTGCTTGTGTGTTCTTTGCTTTTAATAAACGCTTATTAAAACTTGATTTTTCTGCTATGTCTGAGGCTACTGGCTGTGCTCAAGATTTTTCATGGCTTTTAATGTTTTAATTGGGAGAGAAAATGTTTCTAGTCCAGAACCCCATCCCCAGACAGTAGCAATTAAATACTATTTATCCTGTAAGGAAAATCTCCCAATGCACAATGTCTTGCATTCAACAGCAACAACAACAACAAAAAAGAAAGACATGTAGAGAATCCATTAATTTCAAACCATCAATGACTCAAATAACAAAATTACTACACAAAATTATCCAATTAACATGATTGTATTCCAGATACTTAAGAAGGACCATCTAGGAAAAACTTCACTTGTAATAGATTCAAATGTTAAGTATGGACATAGAAGACATGCTTTTTAAGACCAAAATTGATCTGCTGCTGATAAAGCAGCTATGTCTAAATACAATTCTGGGGGTAAATTTGTTATTCAAAACAAATATTAGTGGACCTGAATACATAGCAATAAAAATGATTTAAAAGGAGAGAAAGGAAAAGTATTAAAATTTGATACAACCTCAGTGAGATATGATATAGTTTTGAACAGTCAAATAGTTACATTAATGGAATCTTCAGAGGGAAATAGGGAAGAAAAGTTGATGAATTAATGATCGTAATATAGCAAATTTTATGAGAATACTAAGACAGATTGGAGGGACATATGTCTCCCTAAGCACATTTGGCTAAGAACTGTTAACTGTTAGGAACATATATGTTAATTATATGTCTTCATCTTATGAACTCTTTAATGCTTGCATTTCTTTCAAGTCAAGGAGATAGGCCGATCTGACTCTGACAAACAACTATCAGACTTTTACCTTGTGTCTCATTGCCTTGATTCTACAGGTGGGAAACATCAGTTCTTCTTTTGCATATCATTTAAACTCTCAAAGTAGAATACTGATGCTTTGAATATTTTATAGATGCTTTAAAGGAAGTACATACCAGAGAAAAGGACATTGAGAGCATAGTACAGCCGAAGTCTCAGACTTCTTCAGGACTACTTGCTGCAGTTATGACTCTTCTCCAGGTGACTCGCACTGGCTTTGATGGCTTCATTCTGGAAAAGATAACCTTAGAGAACTATAACTGACTGCTTTTTCTCTAGATATCCTCAGTTAGGGCATAAGACTCACAATGTGACACTTGCTACTGATCTTTGGATGGATCTTGTAATTTGTTCTTTTGTAAAGAATGTGATTGACCACTGTCCATGGCCCATGTTACCAATGAAGTCTATACAGATGTCCATGGTCTATGCTGCTACCTAAAGCCATGCTGATACTTGTGAGCTATGTTGCCATTGGTGGCCATGTTGATATCCCTGGCCAATGTTATCACCAAAGGCCAGGAAGATGTCCATGTTCTGTCCTGCTGCTGCCTGAAGTCATGTTGATATCCATGGTCTGACCTGCCATGAGGGCTATGATGGTGGCTGTGACCAATGCTTTCATAGAGAACCATAGATGTCCATGATCTGTACTGTCACTGCAGACCATGTTGAGGTCTATGTGGCATGTGCTTCCACCAAAGGCTATGTGAATGTCCATGTTCCCTGCTCCTGCTGACTGTAAATGGTAAGGAATATTCTTTTGCAGTGGTATAAATGAGTGCAGACTCACAGTTGAGAACAAGAGACATAGAAGGCTTCTGTGGCAGTGTTTATCCCCAACCCCTCAAAATAACAGTCCAGATAGGAAGCCATAGAACAGACTTAAATATTGTGATAAGGATGCTGAAGTGAAGCTCTCTACAATTGATGGCTTCTGACAGGGGTGGGGTGGGGAAGGACTCAGTGTTCATTAAGGGGCTGGCTACTTGGAGTTGGACTATGCTCCAGTGAGTATATGTTTTGAACAATACAAATTAGAATTTCTTTTTCTTCCTTTTCCTCTTCTTCCTCCTCCTCCTCTTTTTTTTTGTTGGATGGAGGTCACAAGGGTAGGGGTGGACCTGGGAGGGTTGAGAACTGAATGTGATCAGAGTGCATTATGTGAAATTCCCAAGTAATCAATAAAAATATTATTTTGGGAGAATAAAAGAATGTGATTGATACAATTAGAAGCTGAATTGTGATAGACTGGATGCCAATCAGCATGGAAATGAACCACAGCCACTTATCTGGCTACAGAAGTAGGCTGTTTTATAATGTGGTTAGTTTCCACAGATTTATAGTCTCCACCACCCAAGTGTGTTACAACATCAACCTCAATAATGAGTTCTCCTCAAGATCTTAACCTAATTTTGGTTGTCATCATGGTAAGAGTGGGCTTAAAAAGAAGAGTGAGGTTGTAGCAGTGATAGAGAGACTGTCCCTGAGTTCAATTTTTTTTTTTTCAGTAGAAGAACAAGGAGATCAAGTTGGGAAGTTCCATGTAGAAGCGGGAATAGTGAAGAGATATCTTAAAATTTAGTTAGCAGGAAGTTGTAAATGGACAAAGCTCTTCCCGCTGACCTGTTCCTGAATAACTAGTCAAAGGCTTAATATTAATTACAAACTGTTTGGTCTATGGCTCAGGCTTCTTGCTAGCTATCTCTTTAATCTTTAATGAACTCATTTCTATTAATCTATATTTTACCATGTGGCCATGGCATTACTGATCTGTTGACATGTTGCTCCCTGGGTGGTGGGCTGATGTCTGCCCTGACTCTTTCTTCTCCCAGTATCTTTGCTTGGATTTCTCACCTAGCTATATCCTGTCTTGCCATAGGCCAAATCAGCTTCTTTATTAATCAATGGTAGCGACACATATTCACAGCATACAGAAAGATCATCCCATAGCACTTTCCATTTTCTGTCAAATCAAAAAGGAAAGTTTTCATTTTAACATTGTAAAATTATATATAACAAAATAATTATTAAGCAAGAATTATAGTTACAATGTCTAGTCTACTTGTATTTAGAAAAATTAAAGAAAATATTCTATCATCTATCCTATTTTTGTGAGTCTAAAATTTTATATCTAATTTATCTTTTATCATGACTAAGGAAAGCTATAATTATAACTATCTGGTCTTCAAGTCCATCAAAGACCCCAGAAGGATATAATATTATCTGAGTAAATAGGAAGTACATTGCCAGCAACTTCCATAATTGTAGAAATGACAACAATATCTGGACAGTCATCCAAAGTTCTTTTGTAATGCTGGGGCATCTATCTTCATCCTATAGGCCTAGAGTATCTGGCAGATGTTTCAGTGAAGTAGGAAAATTGAAGGACTGTTCTGCCTCTTTTGGTAAAATCCATCAGACGCTTTTCTTTGTGTCATTCAGAATGTCTGGCAGTTTCTTCTTTGAAATAGGAAACTGAAAGACCATCCTGCCTTATTTTGGCAAAGTTCCGTGGTCATTTTCTTATGGGTCCTGCATGTCCAGTTTATACAACATACTGTAAAGCAGTCCAGGCAAGGACAGTTTCTTACTTAAATGGCTAAGATTTCCTTATTGTAAGCAAACTCCATAACAATATTCTTTAATGCCCATCATCCACTTTGAAGGAGCAGACGTGTCTCATTGTCCAGAAAAGTCTAAGTTCTTGAAACATTTTAAATGCCTTATTCTGTAGGTCTTTGAAGTGTTTGAAAGATTACCTACCTAATTAAAATATATCTTTTTATCCATGGAAAACTTAACTAACATGACTATAAGTTTGATTATTATAGATGACTATTAATCTGTATTTCTTAATTATACATTACAATTTTAAATGAATTGCATAAACAGAATACATTAAACAAGAGTAGAAATATACATATAGTATAACAAAATTGACCTTAAATTTGTATCAATATACCAAATCCATATCAATGTAAAATATTTTGAGATTAACAATTGTCTTTTGGATCAAATTAGATTCAATAATATATATTTTTTATCATTTTTATATCATATCCCCCTTTCTTCTTTTAGAAAGCAATTACCTATGACCAATAACAATTTGTAACCAAAACTCCTAAAAAAGACAATCATCCACAATCCCTTTTTTGGGGGGGAATACAGGCAAAGTTTTCTTGGCCACTTCCTGTTTATTGGGGCATTGATAATCTTTGGGGGACCCTGAGAAAATATCAGATCCTGTAACACCCAGAGGTAATTGGTATGTCTAGATAGGCACTGAGAGCTAAATACTCTGAGATCTGAAGCTCTAAGCTGTAGCACTGGGGAGGACAACTGAAGCAATTAAATGTGCATAGAAGGTAGAATGTACAAGAAGCTAATAAAAATTGGTAAGAAGCTGAGATAAGGGAAGAGGAGGCTGTGAATGGCCAAAGAACAGAGATTAGACTCCAAAGACTCTAGGCCCTGATAATTATTGTATTTAACTGCAGAGTTTGAAAGACGTGAAAAGTAGACTCATCTCTATTTACATTTATATCTTTGTTAATCTTTCAAAAACTGTGTTGACATTTACTTTAAAAATGGAATGCTATTGCATTAGTGTATATTAGTCTTTAAAGCATAAGTTATTAATAATATTTTAATGATTACCATTTGGTGGTTAACATATTTGAGTACTTATATATTAATACATGACACTTTCTAAGATCACCAATTAAAATAATAGGTTTTATTAACTACCCAGATGGTATTTACATAACTATATTGGAATTATAGTTGATTGTATTAACATTATCTTTGGATTTAACTTGAGTCCATTTTTATAATAGCTAACTTAATATAAAATAGTAACTAATTTTTTTTATTATGTGATTCTTTAATAAATCAAGGTTTACATATTGATAGTGGTGAATTTCCAACAAAATTAAGTGAAAGATGATAGAGTGAATTAAGAGTTACTTTTAGTTAACTTTTGAAGTCATTAACACTTGCTTCTTTATCATACAAAATATTCTGAGAGGGCTTAGAAAGATGGTTGAGCAGTTAAGAGTATGATCTGGTCTACCATAGGACACTGGTTTGATTCTGAGCATACACATTAAGTCTCACAGCCATCTATAGCCACAGTACCAGGGGATCTGATACCTTCTTTTGGCCTCTGAGGATAGTAGGCATGAATGTGATTCAAGGACATACATACAGGTAAAACATCATATGCATTAAAAATAATAATAAAATACAAATTCAAAATGAAAAAAATCTCAGAGAAGTCCTTGAAATCTGCTGTTTCTTTGAAAAATATGTGAAGGTTGATACGTCACAAACTTCTTGGGTTTTTTGTATAGAAGGAATGTAAGAAATTATAGATGCATATTTAAGAGTAAATCAGTCTCCAAATGATATTACTCTCTAACAGAAATTATATAGATTTTGTTGTTGCTGTTTTCTTTGTTTGTTTCAGCATTTGGGAAATAATTTTTGTGAAACACTAGAAATATTTTCTATTGTTCATTTCTGTGCAAGTTTTCCCTGACTAAAACTGGCATTTGGCTACATTTCACCTTTTTGTCAGTAATTCCAGCGAATGTTGCCGTTTGAACCTACTGGTTCATATTTACTTCTAAGTTTCTAATCAGTCAAAAAATTGTAAAAGGAAAAATGGCATATTGTCAATTAACTTATTGAAAACTATGGCTTAAAAAATCTGCAAGGTGGCTATAGTTACACAAGAAATAAGCATCATCTCGGTGTGCTGGCTATTGTGATATTGATTCTGTGAATTTGTAAGCAGATTTCTGGTAATTTTGTTTTCCTCATCTGGGTAAATAAGAGGAACCATCTATTAGGTTGCAGTTCTCACTGACAACCTCGGTTTTTCCCTTCACATCATGGAGTGTGGAACTTGACTGAAATCTTTCCTAATGGTACTAAGTTCGTCTTTGATTTTGAATCCTGGCTCTAACTGTGGAAAGCATGTTTGCATATTCCTTGCTCTTCCTTTCTTTCAACCTCTTATTTTGCCAAATCTTGTGACTTTAGCTAAACAAAGTTTATCTTAACTTTCTTGTGCTTTTATTACAATTTGTCAGTCACCTATAACCTGTTTGTTATGCACAATTTCAGTTGCTTTCTAGTTGATGTCCTAGTTTTTTACTTTAGCTATTGCTGAGCTGACAGTGGCACTGTCTTGCTCAATACTCTTCTGTCAATCCTCTACTGCCTACTGACCTGAGTATAGACATCAGTCATTCAAATTCAACTTATTGTAAAATATTCTCCCTTTCTACCCCCTTTACCTTGTCTGTTTTCCTCCCATGGATCATTAGAAGTGCATGGTGCTCCATACATATTTCAATCCCAGCACAGAGGATACACAGGTAATATGATCACAAATTTTATTTCACCTTGCTCTAGCATATACAAAGTGCTGAGTTTGACTCCTAGCAATGCAAAAACTTTTATACTTTTATTAGTCTCTACACATTAAGACATCTAAATATCTGTTCATTTTGTTTGATGTTTCCTAGACATGGTTATAAACCATTTTATTACTGCCTGATATACTCCTCTATATTCCCAATGACTTATATAAATTAAATTTTGAAACTCATGTATGCTATACAGTGTGTTTTCCAAATCTTGATACTAGGCACAACTATTTTCATTTGAGTATTTTCATGTTAGTGTAGCTTAGCTGCACTTACCACATGCTAATTTGTTATCTTTCTAAGTAGAATAATGATAATGATAAGTAATAGTTATTGAACAATTACTAAATTGCAGCCTGCAGGCTGAAAATTTTAATACAATATTTTATTTTATATCACAATTTTCTTAACAGATGTTATCATAATCAGTTTACAAGTTAAGACATTGAGGATGAAAAAGAATTAAGTTACTTATGATCAGTCAGCTAGTAGTCAAGGATGTCTGGATGCTACCACAGGTGTTTTAATCCTGGTATCTTCTGGAAAACACGTTTTTCTTTTCTTCATGAAAAATATATATATATATATATGTATATATATATATATATATATATATATATATATAGTTGATGAGGGGTTCTCAGTATTTGTGGAGTTAATTTGCACGATTATTCCACTTGATTTACATGTAATAGTTGCTATCATTGCACTTCCTGTAAAATGCTTGCACTTCAGTGAGTAAGCTGAGAAAAGCTATAGATATATTGATTAATAATCATGAATTTTATCACAGGGAAACTTTACACCAAAACTAACTTTGTGACTCTTGAAACTATAAAGAATTGAAATTGTAAACTAGAGCTCCTTTTGTAGTATTTGCATTCCTAGCAACTAGTATTGTATATGTCCCATATGCCCAGGAGGAAATGTTGGACACATGTACTTTTGTGTATATGCATGTGTGATCCTTTCAAGTTCATAGAAGTTTCACATCTCTAAACTTTCTTTAGCATGAACATTGTGTTTCATTTTAAATATTTCTTTTCATGGTTATTAATTGATAAGTTGACATGTTTTTGTCATTT
>CABHPQ010095129.1:0-22776 GCA_902168405.1 Peromyscus aztecus | reverse complement strand
CCTCCTCCCAGGCTGAGCCAAGGGTCTCTACCAAGCCCCAGGTTTCAAACAGCCAACTCATGCACTGAGCACAGGACCAGGTCCAACCGCCTGTATGCCTCCCAAACAGATCAAGCCAATCAACTGTCTCACCCATTCCGAGGGCCTGATCCAGTTGGGGGCCCCTCAGCCATTGGTTCACAGTTCATGTGTTTCCATTTGTCTGGCCACTTGTCCCTGTATTCCATCCATCTCCGGTCCCAACAACTCCCGCTCACACAAACCCTCCTCCTTCTCGCCAACTGGACTCCCGGAGCTCCACCCAGGGCCTGACCGTGGATATCTGCATCCAGCTCCCTCAGTCACTGGATGGGGCCTCTAGCATGATAATTAGGGTGTTTGGCCACCCTATCACCAGGGTAGGTCACTTCGGGCTATTTCTCGACTATTGCCAGTAGTCTATTGTGGGGGCATCTCCGTGGATTTCTGTGGACCTCTCCAGCACTCTGCTTCTTCTTATTCTCATGTGGTCTTCATCTCTCACGAACATTCCTTGTGTTCCCTCTCTGTTCTTGATCCAGTTGGGACCTCCCGCTCCCCCAAGTTCTCATTCCCTCGCCCCCCGCCCCTCACCACTCCCACCCACATCCAGACAGTTCAAAATACTGTTTTTGTCATTTATAAATGAACATCCTTTGCTATAAATATACAACTTAAACTCTTGATTCCTCCAGGGGAATTGTTGTTATACAATCAACACTAATAGTATTAAAAAATCCCCAAACATTACAGTTTTGTGGCATATTAAGAATATTTGACTTTAGTGATTGGAATAACAGTATAACTTTGTAACTTTGTGTTTCTCAAAACTCTGAATTGCATCATTGCAGTATAGATAATCATAATAACATATATAGAATATTTATTGCTTTGTGTTGTTGTATACACCCACAATACCGGCTCTTAGGGAGCACAGACAGGGGGAAGATCACAAGTCTGAAGCCAGCACAGGATCCATGGTGAGACCTGGCTCAACCTTCCAAAGCCAAATATTGTGTATTCTAAGTGTTTAAGATGGTTCAATACAAAAGTAGCACCCATAGTAATTTTGAGGCCTTACTGAGAACTTAAGAGTAATCTATATGGTACTAAAATGGAATGCTCATATTTTATTTATATTTTAAGAATCATGTTATTTTCCACATTGAAATGTTATATTTCAATGCTTTTGACAATATAAACTGATAAAATATTATAAATAAAAATAAGCTGTAAAAGATTTGCGGACTACATTTAAAGCAAGGTTTTACAAAATCAGCACCTCTAGGGTGGTCCAATAGGCTTGGGATGATCTAGAGGGGATACTTTGAAGAAACATTCCCATGTTTCAGTTATCATTGTTGATAGTGCAAATTTTGTGCTCAGGAATGAATGCAACCTAATCTGCATTTGATGTCTCCTCACTGCTTTTAAAATCATCTTGACAAGTGCAGCAATTTCAGAGGCTTTGATGCTTTCACAACAATTTTTAAGCAGCAAGAGAAGACATGCCTGAATTCATATATATTTAAAATAGGCATCCACAATACATAAACTTAAGAACGAATTTTCTAGTAGCAAATGACTAAATTTCTGTAATTTGAATATGTGCTGCCATGGGATAAATTTCTTCTTAAACTAACAAGTAATCCTGTACAATTTTCTCTGTATTATTTCACCTATCTGTGCACCAGCCTCAGTAGTAAAATGGGATTAAAATTATTCTTTCCACATCTGATTGTTTTAAGCTCTATCCCAGGCAAAACTCTACTGAGGTGCCTGACATAAGCACACAAGCTTATGCTATTTATAACAATGCCATTAACACCAATAAGAAACAATTTGAATGTATTGATTCCTTTGTGTCTATGTGATAAGATAATGCTAGTCACTTTTTAAAAAAGTCTTTATTCTAATATTTGTTAGGGGATCACCAGGCTCTGGACCCTCAACCTTGACTAGCTGTTCCCTTCATATAATCCCATGGTGTTTTTAAGGGTAATGCTGTCTACATAGACTTTGTCTACTGAAAAACCAACAAGTATGAAGACTTCAGTGTTGTTCCTTCTCAAGATGCCAGAACATCAGATTAGAAAGTGATAATTTTATAATTGAGAATCAATTGAAGAAGATGCAGCTACTTATTGAACAGTTAAAAGATTGAGATTAAAAGTCCAATGGAATGCTTGCCATGCATTAATGCTGTCTTTGGTGGGAAGATGATCCACAAAGGATATGGACTTTGATCATGTTTGGAATATTGAAGCTGATTAGCTGGACAGCTATATAAAAATAACTGAAGTAATCCAGTCACCTGGATTTCTGTATAATAAATCTGAATGACAAATGACTCTCCAAATGTCTCTTACAGCTTCAGAAGAGTGTTTAAAATGCAACACATTTTTAGAATTTCTCTGAAGACATTAATTACAAAGCTATTGAGACATTCAAAGATACTGCACATTTTTTAGGTATGTTGTTTAAGTCACACTTTACTAAAAGGTGACAAGATGGTAGAGACATGTGCAGAGAAAGCAAAGTAAGATTATAAAAAGTTGGAAGCACTTGAGGATAAAGTCAAACTATGAAGGCCTATATGAAAAGACCACAGTAAATAGTAAACAATTAGCAAGAGAAAAGTAACCTGCATGATGGATTTGAAAACTGATTTTCCTGATATGTAGCAAAGACAAAGCAAGATGTTACAAATTTAGAATTGTATGATGTAAGAGATTTATGTGATAAAATAGCAATCTAAAGAGTCTTCATTTTAGCATGGAAACTTTCAGGAACGCTTGGGAACATACGATGGAAAGATTAAACCTAGATGTTTTTCCTTCCACTTGGTATTGAATACTGCTGTAAGGATTATACTCCTCATCCTTCTGTATTCAGGTGAAATATATGTTACTGGTGCCCACTTTCTCCCCTTCTTATAGATAAGAAACTTGCTTCTATGATCACAGTGAATCAACTGATATTCTCTGTTTCCTTCAGTGATGGATACAGGGATTTGTGACATATTTAAGTTTTAAAATATATTCCACAATAATGACACATGGTTCGACAAGTAGAAGTGGGTTGCCAAACATGCATGATGACTTTAGTTCTATCCATTATAACCTACCTGAAAAAGCTGGATGATGTAGTACATACCCCTTATCCAATTATTCATAAGGTTATATGGGAGCAATAGACAGGAAAATAGCCTGAAGCTTGCTGGGTCATTCTGGAATATCCAGCATGGCAGACATAAGAGAACCATACTTCACTATAGTGGAAGAAGAAAGCAGATTCTAGAAATTTATCCTCTGACTTTCACATAAATGCACTGGCATATGAGTGGGAACACTCACATACATATCATACATATACACACATATGTACACACACATACACTCTCTAAAATTTAATAAATATATTTCATAAAAGAATATTTTATGTGCCTCGCTAACCCTTGTAAGAGAATTAATCAGCTTCATTGAATTAAAAAATTTAAAAAACTAAAAGAAACTTAAGACAATGATAAAAGAATAAAGAACAATAATTTTAAAAACATGTTCATAGCCGGGCGGTGGTGGCGCACGCCTTTAATCCCAGCACTCAGAAGGCAGAGCCAGGCGGATCTCTGTGAGTTTGAGGCCAGCCTGGTCTACAGAGCAAGATACAGGACAGGCACCAAAACTACAGAGAAACCCTGTCTTGAAAAAAAGAAAACAAAACAAAAACATGTTCAGTTGGGGCTTCAGAGATGGGTCAGACATTAAGAGAATGTGTCTTGCCGAAGACTTATGTTGGGTTTCTAGCAACACATAGCAGTTTACAGCCATCTGTAACTTGAGTTCTAGGAATTCAATGCTCTCTTCTGTCTTCTGGGCAGTAGTGAAACCCATCAGCCACACATAAACACACACACACACACACACACACACACACACACACACACACACACACACATTTATGAGCAGGCAAACACTCATAGACATAAAATAAACACATCTTTAAAAATCTTCAAATTTTACTTGGAATATTATAATATTTGTATTGTATGGTGTTCTTGTAATGATGTGGTAGTTGCCTTTCCAGATTATGTATAGGTTACAATTTTTCAAAGTTACAATAAAAAAATAAATCTTTAAGCTTGAGGGGGAACTAAGCATAGTCATATCAGTGCATTATTTTGGTATCAAATATATAGCAGTTCATTTTTAGTAGCCGGAATCTTTTAAGTATATGGCAAAGTCCTTATAATTACATGTAATTTTCTGACTAGAAATAGCAATGCCATTTTGCTACTTAAATACAAAGTAAAATATATTATTTCTGAAAATTTAACATTTTCCTTTCTTATTTTATTATTTGTGTATATGATTGTTTTATCTGTATTTATGTCTGTGTACCACATGCATGCCTGATGCCTTCAGAGGCCAGAAGAGTGTTGGCTCTCCTGGAAATAGAGTTACAAATGGTTGTAAACCCCATGTGGTGGGTATAAATCAAACTTGGATCCTCTGCAACCTTAACCATTGAGCTCTCAACCTTTGAGCTATTACTCTAGCCCCTTATTTTATCTTCTTAATAGTAAATTTGAATTTATCTGAATAGAAGTTTATATAAGCTTTGTATTCATGTAATTTTTACTTCATTAATGACCTTCTAAAATGCACTATCTCTTCAAGAAACAAGGTCAAAGTTAATGTACGAATTGTTCTGGGTTTGGTATTCATGCATCAAAAATGTTTTCCCACATACTTTCCTGTGGTGATATATTGTGCCCTCAAAATATTGTGCACCCTAATAAATCTTATCTGAGGATCAGAAGAAAAAGCCAGCCACTATAGTAAACATAGAAGTCAGGCAATGGTAGGACATGCCTTTAATCCTAGCATTCAGGAGGCAGAGATCCATTCAGATCTCTGTGAGTTCAAGGCCAAACTGGGAACAGAGCTAGGCATGGTGGCACATGTCTTGAATTCCAACACTAGTTAACCATAAAGCTCCGGAGGTCTGCACAGACAGACAGGAAGTGACAGAACTGGACAGGAGGAGGAAGTGATGTAGCTGGGCAGAGAGAGGAAGTGAGATTGCAGGGACAGAAAGGCATATAGGCATGGGTATATAGCAAGTAGGTCTCTTTGGAGACTGAGGTGTCAGTGAGGTAAGGTTGGCTGTGGTTTGTCCTATTCCTCTGATCTTTCAGTTTTAACCCCAATTTCTGGATCCAGGTTTTTATTAATAAGACTGTTTAGCAACTCATCTTACATTTGGTAGCCCAATGTTTGTGGCAAGAATTCACTGAAAAGCCACTTGTGGCCTTGCAGGCCCCCAGCTTATGCTGGATGTATACACAGCCAGAGTCTCCACCCCATGTGGGCCAGAGTCTCTTTGGCTTTTTCTCTCCTGGTGGGTGGTGGGCACTCTCTGGATTCCTATCCTGGACTGATACCAAACTAGCTAACTGCTTTGAAATTTCCTTGGACTTCTACTGTTCCACGCAGTCAGCAGATTTGGTGAGTTAATTAAGATATCTTAATGAGAGGAATTAGTTAAAAGAGAAATTTTTCCCACATTAAAAAATGGGAAATATTTTTACAATGGAGGGAATTTTGACTCTGTTTGATAACACATTAGGCAGTATGAAAATGGAACGATTAACTGAGAGGATAATTAATGTTGATGGGATTTACATAACATCAATTATGAATATTATTTGACCATTTTTATTTTAGCACTAAAAGGTTGGTCAATCTGAGTGCCAATATAAAAGTTTTAGAAAAACTTGTTAAAACAAATTATAGAGATATTCAGACCCAGACAGAATAATTTAAAGGTGAACCTATCTCAGCATTGAATTATATGGTTACAAAGAAACAGCCTAAGGTTACCAGACAGCAAACATTAATCTACCCAGTCACCTTACAGGAATAGCTAAATGCTCAAGGTTGTGTACGAGCCAACTGGACTCCAATGGAAATGTTAGATTTGAGATTTAAAGAAGCTATAGTATCATATGGTATGAATTCTTCATTTGTAAAGCAGATGCTAAACTCGTGGTCGACTTGTAATAGAATTACCCCTCAGGACTGAAAAGATTTGGTTACAGCACTACTAGAGTCTGGGCCACAGTTACCATGGAGAACCTGGTGGAAAGAGGAGTCAAAGATTATAGAACAATGATGTAGCGCTAGAGGTATTTAAATTTCTCAAAATCAACTCCTTGGAGAAGCCAATCATGCTGATATACAAAGACAATCTTTATAAGATGACCGCACCCTAATTCTTTGCCACATGACAGCCATGAATGAATGGTACAGAATTGAAGGAGCAGGGAAGAAAATTGAGTCATTTAGAAAGTTATACAGGCCCCAAAAGAAATCTTCACGGATTCCTTATAAATGCTATCTTCAGGAGTATATAGAATGATACCAAATTCAGATGCTGGACAGATAATAATTGAATCTCTGGCTTTTGAGAATGCCAATGTAGCATGCAAAAGGGTAATTAGGACATTAAAGTCAAGATCAGCAACATTGGAGGAATGGATCCATGATACAATAAATATTGAGTCTCGTAACCATGATGATAAGTGGATAGGAGAAGTGATTTCAAGAGGTTTGAAGAAAACTAATGTTAGATGCTTTAATTGTGGTAAACAAGTCCACCCAGAAAGGGACTGTGAACAAGGTGTTCCTAGAAACAATGTTTCTTCAAGGAATAATGGCAACAGAACTCCCCCCACCTTCTGGATTATGCAGAAGGTGTGGTAAAGAGTGGTCTTACATATTGAGACTGCAGGATTTATTCCTTATGAGTCAGAATTAACTTTGGTATTTATTCAGGTACAAGATATAATCAAGACTAGGGAGTATCCCTTATATATAACTCACATCCAATCCCATACATGTCTGCCAGGCCCTCTAGCACAAGGTAATGATGAGATCAATGAATTTTTGATAGGAAATTTGCTGGAGGTCTCATAATTTCATTAAAAACTTCAATAGTAAGGGTTTAAAAAAGTATTTTTCCACAATCTGGCAACAAACCAAGGCAATTATGAGGAAATATCCTACTTGTTCTTTTTTACAATCAGACTCCACTACCAGCAGGATTTAACCCAAAAATTACTGAGAGGAATGAAATCTAGTAGATGGATGTGTTTTATTTTGTAGAATTTGGAAAACTGAAATATATACACACACCATTGATACCTATTGAGCATTTCAATGGGCAACTGCTCTGAGTTTTGAAAAGGCTAGAAGTTATGGCCGTCATGGTTACACCAGTACAAATTAAAACTGACAATGCTCCAGCATATGTCTCTCTTAAAATGAAACAGTTTTTTGCTTATTATAATATAAAGCATATTACAGGTATACCACATAATCCTATAGGGCAAGCAGTCATAAAAGATCAAATTGAACACTAAAGAATATGCTAAATAAACAGAAAGTGTTAACACCCCCCCCAGAAATAGATTACATAATGCTCTATTAACTTTGAGTTTTCTCAGTGCTAATGAGGAAGGAACAACAGCTGCAGAGAGACATTGGATAATAGAGAAAACTTGGAAATAAATCAGTCTATGTACTTTAAAGATGTGCTGACCTCCGAATGGAAACCAGGATATATATTACTTTGGGGACTAAGTTTGGCTTTTGTTTCTACAGGAGAAGCGAACTATGGATACCAACAAAATTGATAAAGGTTCTATTTGAACAAGATAGACCTCTAAATTAGAAGAGGTGATAGTTTATCAACCAACATGACCATTCAATTTAAATTAATTTATACACCTAACAACTGCTTTTCATCTGGTCAGATATAACTTGCCAAAAAGGAACCTCCCCAAAGTAAGGGTTTGGAAATGGTTTTTGCTTTTGTCTTTTAGGAGAATGAAGGCTAAGGAATCTGGAGAACACTGGACGAATGAGACATCTGAAGAAAAATGACAAATCATCTAGAAAAAATATCCCAATTAAAGACTATGTTGGCCTATTGGTATATCACATATAAAATTTCATAAGTCTTCCTAAATGTTTGTTTCTGCTGTTCTCTACAGACACTTAACACAAATGGTCTTTATGCAGTCACAGTTCAATTAAAAATTAAGTGACTTTGGAGTTGGAGAATGGCTCTCTCCTTCTCTAAACCCAAGCTTTCTTGTTAAAGGGAAAATCCAAAATCTCTGTATCGTGTCAGAAGTGCCACCTGATATGGAACAGAAGGAAAACCAAAATTAAGGGACTATTCTATTGCTACTAATCTCACAATTCTTTGGGTGTATTTTGACTATTCAAAACTTTTCTTAAGATATGAATTTTATAGCAGAACCTCATAGCATCTATTTCTTTGTTATTGTTACACACCCACACCCCCCCCCACACACACACTTGTTATCTCCATTTAGAGTTGCTCGTATGTATATTGCTTTGAGGCTAGTCACTTGGCGATGAATAGCCAATTAGTATGCACATCCCTGAGTAAGACTGTTCTTGCCTCTTTCAGCATTCCATATTTCCCTTTCCCAGAGAGATCCATGTATCCCCCTTAGAGCCTTCCTTGTTATTAGCCTCTCTGGGTCTACGGAATGTTGCATGATCATCATTTACTGAACAGCTAATATTCACTTATAAGGGAATACATACCATGTTTGGCTTTTTGGGTCTGGGTTACTTCACTCAGGATGACTTTTTCTAGTTCTCTCCAGTTGCCTGCAATTTTCATGATGTCATTGTTTTTAACAGATTTGTAATACTCCATTGCGTAAATGAATCACATTTTCTTTACCCATTCTTCTGTTGAGGGACATCTAAGTTGTGTCCAGTTTCTGGCTATTATGAAGAAATGCTAAAATAAACAGAGTTAAGCAAGTGTCTAAGGGGTAGGATGGAACATCCTTTGGGTATATACCCATGAATGATATAGCTGGGTCATAAATTAAATTGAATTCAAATTTTCTTAGGAACCACCATATTAATGTCTTTCTTAGTGGCTGTACGAGTTTGTACTCCCACTAGCAATGGAGGAGTGTTCCCCTTGTTCCACATCCTTGTCAGCATGAGCTGCCACTTGTGTTGCTGATCTTGGCCATTCTGGCAGGAATAAGATGAAATCTCAAAATAGTTTTTATTTGCATTTCCCTGATGGATGAAGATATTGAACATTTCTTTAAGTGTTTCCTCAGGCATTTGAGATTCCTCTATTGAGAATTCTCTGCTTAGATCTGTACCACATTTTTAAATTGAATTAGTTTTTTTTAATATCTAGCTATTTGAGTTATTTATATATTTTGATATTGCACCTTTATTGGATGTGGAGTTGGTGAAAATCTTTACTCATTCTGTTGGCTGTCTCTTTGTGGGATTGGTAGTGTCCTTTGCCTTACAGAACCTTTTTAATTTTGTGAAGTTCCATTTATTAATTGTTGATCTTAGTGTCTATGCTATAATATGCTGAATAGCTTCTTCAGATTGTCCTATTTCAATTAGAAATGTACTTAGAAGATTACTTTATATCCTTTAAGATCTTTTATGCTTTCTTTTTATTGTAGTAAACACTGTATGGAGACTCAAATTGTAACAAATATGAATAAAGTATTGCATTCATGCATGCGAAGTTCTTTTTTGTACATAGAACTTTTCAGTTCCTTGGGGAAGTGTCCAGGAGTGTATTTGCTGGATTTTATAGTAAGAGTACTTTTAATTTAATTTAATTAACTTTAAATTTAATTTAATTTAATCACTGTTGCACTGTCTTTCAACTGTGTCTGTACACTTTTCTATTCCCATCAGTAATTGATATGTATTCCTACATTTTGTTCCACATCCTTTCCAGTTTTTGTGGTTATCACTGGTTTGAATTTGAATCATATGGATGGCTCTATAGATTGATATTCTAGTGTTATTTTAGTAGTAAATGATACAATGGTCTATGAGGTTGAACAATTTTTCATGTCTTTATGTGTCATTTAGATATTTTCTTTAGTGAAGTAGCCAGATTGTCCATTACTTTCTTATTAAGTTTTACAAAATATCTCCCTTTCTCTCCCCCCACTCTGTCTATATATATACATACATATATATGTGTGTATACAAATATGTGTATGTGTACACACATATATGTGTGTATACATACTTAACATTATATGCATATATATACACACATTGGTTACAATATAATATTGGTTTTCATATTAATTTCCTTCACTATATTAGGATTAGTTTAAGCCATCCATCATTTTCATTTTTGTTTCTGTACCGTCCATGTAGTCTCACAAATGAAAAATGTTTGTCAGTTGCCAAGGAAAACATTGTTAAATATCACCATCTCTGAAAATCAACACCAACAAAGCAATTTTATTAGTTATACCTGGTGTTGTACTAAAGGATTTTATTTTCTTCAGGTATTTGATCCAGCCTTAACTATTTAAAGGTTTACAAATATGAGATATCTTTCTTAATTAATACATGCCAATTGGAAATGCTTGAAACCAAATCATACTCTTAAGTGGTTATGGTTTTTAGAGGGTGCAACTTACTGAAACTGAATCATGTAGTATGATATTTTTAAAGACTATAACTGAAGCTTCAAGAATGACACCATGAAATAATTATAACAAAACTACTTACCACAAAGATGAGTTTAACAGCTACATACAATGGTTGCATTGATATGGCTTTGGAATGACCCATCTGAAAATATTTGTGTAACAAAAAGGTTTTGAATGAGAAAACAAAGCTCTTCCATGATCTTTATGCTTTTTAGTATAAGGATGAATTGAAAATATGTGTTTATTATCATAGAAATTCTAACATTCATAACAATGGACTTACCATGGACATCACAATGATTGTGTTATCTCTGAGGGAAAAACACTGTCTCAAATAGAACACGATTATACTGGCCTTCCCAGAATGAAATAAATAAATCTGAGAGAATTAAAGGTGTTAGAGATTTGCATGAAAATATTTCCTGAAATATCACTTAAATGCATTCCCCCTTGAAAACTATGTGAGATATTTCTTCAGTTTCATCAATAAAGGAAGTAAATTTAAAGTAGGTGGTAAATGAATGCTAGTAACATAACTCAAATCAGAAGAAAATTAATTTACTCCAAGAAATATTTTAGACTATCATCTGATGAATTTTTGTGCCTATGCAGTCAAATGCAGTACAAAAATGCACCACATCATACCATACCAATAATACCAGATGGCTAGACCACAGAAGGAAATTCCAAAACCATATGAAGCCACATAAAAGAATCACAGGTGAGATATTTTATGTTTTGAATGATTTATTTATTTTGTTTTATGTGTATGAGTGTATTGTCTGCATGTGTGTGTAGAGACTACAGGCACATAGTATCCACAGAGGTCAGAAAAGGGCATCAGAACCCATGGGACTGCACTTGCATATGCTTGTGATTGAAATTTTTTGGGCTGGGAACCACAATTGTATCCTCTACAAAAGCAACAAATGTTTTGAACTACTGAGCCATCTCTCCAGCCCCCAGGTGAGCTATTTCAGAGTGCTTAAATTTCATTGTCTATTTCTCAAAATTATTTTTGATTGTGCTATACTCAGGTCATAATATATATATATATGCTTGTCAGAGAAAGACACATTAATTTATACTGGATTTTTAAGTAAACATGCTGACAAAACTTTATTTATTACTTAAACCATGGGGTGAACATTCATTCACCACATACTTTAAAGTCACTTAAATTTATTGACAAAACTGCAGAAATATCTCATAGTTTCAAAAAGAGACTGCATTTAAACTACAGTTCAGGGCATATTTGGTTGTAATTCCTAACACCGATAATATGAAGCTATTATGTAGTTTATAATAGTACTTTAAACTGGAAAAGAGGAACAAAAGTAAGTCACTATATACAGCAGATAAATAAATGGACTTCAGAAATGAAACGAAAGATTAAGAATAACTCAATGGTTTTAAATTACTTTCCCTTTCCTGATATTTTATCCTGACTTAATGATGCTTTCTCCATATATTACTATTGTATAATATGATGAGTGATAGAAATAATATTATAGTTTCCTCTGAGTTATAAGAGCTTTTATTTTGCTTGTTATAATCGGTATTTTGTGTGAATACATTTAAATTATTTTCTTTGATAAAATGATCCTTGCTAGATTTTTAAAAGTTTAGAAACTACCAATGCTATATTTATTTTACCAGTTGATATACTTTCTAAAAATGTTTGGCATCCCAATAACTGGCTCACAGTAAGTGATCACAGATATTTTGGAATGCATAAGTAAATAACTGAACGCATGCATGAATAAATCACTGCAGGTAAGGTCATAAGAGAAACTGAAGTGCTATTTTCAGAAATGATTCTTTGGAGAAGCATCTAAGCATATGAAATCATCTTGAAGTGAGGCAAAAGCAATATTTGTGTTTCAATATGCATATGAAGTATATAAGGACAAAGTTAATGTTTTTATGAGTCATATAGCTATTAGAAAACAACTTCTTGGCCATATTTGAATGAAACATATACCTGAAGCAATTTCCTCAACATTTTCTAGATGTACTTTCTTTTAAGTGACCTTGAAAACTGTCAACATACAGAAACATTCTAGTATGAGAGATCTGATTTCAAATCCCAGATTTTTGTGAATTTGTGTAAGTTTTAGATTTAGTTAGCCTTTGTTTTTCTATTTGTATACTAAGAATATAATCACATACCTAACAGGATGAACATAAGATAATACGTGTAAAGATAGTAGATAAATACTACTTTTCTTGTACTCAATATGGTTCCTAAAATTTCCCCCTTATTTGTTACTTTATCCACAATACTATTTGATCCCACATTCCTGTACATCTCTATGTATTGGATATTTTACTTTCTTGTCACTCATTGGGCTTTGAGCCTTTTTCATCAGAAGTCTTAAATCTTTAGCATGTCTTTTCTATTTATTCATCTAGAAACCCTGAGAAATGGGTTCTATCTGTTATGGTTAGTTGTATGTCTACTTGACATAAAATATAATAATCTGAGAGAAAGGAACATCAATTGACAATTGCCTTCATAAGATCAGGCTGTAGGCAAGCTTGTACAGTATATTCTTAATCAGTGATTGGTGTAGGAAGGTCTAGACTATTGTGGGCAGTGTCTTATGGCAACTATTCCAAAAAGGAGGTGTTGAATGTGCTGCATGAACAACAGGTGACACTTACTAAGAAATCATTCATGGGCTCTCCTCTCAGACATTTTAATTCAGGTAGACTCTAGTGTAGGATCTGAGAATCTTTTTTATAAGAAGAAACAGCAAAATACCATTTCAAATGACTTTGAGTCTTGGTAAGGTTTGGGAACTAATTACCTACTCTGTTTATTCATCCCTAAAGCTATGCATCCAAAAAAAAAAAAACTTGTGATATAGGTGCTCCTAGAAAATGGTAACATACACAGTTGAGTTGAGTTCATGTGCTTGGGGCCTATTAGAGTTGTATATTGAAAGTGGGTATTAGAATGAAAAGTTTGTATATTTGGGTATCTAACTTTGATTTAATTTACAGCAGGAAATTGACCTAATATTGCTTACATTAAAGTTCATTAATGGGTTAAATGGCATATTTGTGAAATCAGAACAAATATATTTACTTATACAGAAGTGGCAGCTACCAAGCATTATTCTGTTTTTCAAATTTTACTTTCTGGATGCCGTGCTGTGATAGATTTAAGTACCAGGGTAAATTCATCTCCTTTTGCATATAAACTATGGTTATCACTTCATATTGTCTCCCTGAATCTTGATTTTTGCCTCTGGTATTGTGACTTGCATTTGCTTGTAGGACATTGGAATGACTGATGCAAGATAGAATTTGGAATATACTTGCATAATTCAGTACACATTTCCTCCGTTTCAACACTAGAAACAGAATATTTCTCAACTAATATACTGAATCCAAAAAATTGAGGAATACTTTCATCAGACTACCACAATGTCCTTGATAAGTTCCAATTTGAAAAGCTACCTTGCTGAACCCAGCAAATCTAACATAAATTTACTCAGTCCCAGCTGAGCCAGGCCATGTGTGTGAGTCATGTTGACATAAGATTTGACTTATCCATTGCAGCCTAAAGCTGAGTCATCTAAGATGACTTGCAGATTCATAGCAAAACAATTACTTATTTTCCTCTTTGGTTTGGAATGGTTTGTTAAGTAGGTATAGTCAAGCTAATAGTTATTCTTAGAAGATTCTATTAATACCTTCCAATGTTTATCAGTTATCAAATTGCCCAAAGCAGGACACATCAGAAGTAAATATCAGAATCTGCCATTTCTATTTATTTAGCAGAAGTTGTAGTTATGTCAAAATAGAGTAGTTGTAGACATGTCTTAAAATAGATTTATGCTGCTATAAATCATCTCTAGAATATCACATAGACATCTTTTTATGCGTGACTAGGTGCAGTTTTTAATTTCGAAAGTATCCAACCTTGAAAGTGACAAGTAGTCTGGGTCTCATGTTAATTTCCATTATAGGTGTTTAAGATATGGGGAGACAAACATGGGCCAAAATTTTCATAAACAGGTCACAGTGAGAGAAATGAACAAGAAAAAGATACTCTAGAAGTTCAAGGGGATATTACCCAAAATTGTAGGTGAGAAGTGAGAATTTTAAAAAAATCATAATTATATGTCATAAAATGAAAGAAATTAAATCATGCATCTCTTACCATTTATAAACAATTTCCTTCTCACTTGCTAGTTCTGTTTTATATTTAGAGTATTTATTCAGGATCTGATTGTGTAGTATAGGCTAACCTCAAATTTACTATTTACTATTTATTATTTAGCCTAGGCTCTCTTGATTCACTCACACCTACTCTGTTGCCAGATCCTCCTGAGTTCTGGATTTAGAGGTGTGTGCCACTAAGTGCAGTTTGCTCTTTGCTATTACAACTATTACAATGAGGAATCTCACCACTCCTCTTTCTTCTCTTCCTCTTCCATCATCTCTTGTTTTTCTTGCTGCTGCTCCTCCTCCTCTTCTTACCCTTCTCCTCTGCTCCTCCTCCACCACCTCTCCTCCTCCTCCTCCTCCTCCTCCTCCTCCTCCTCACCTTTTACTATCTTCTACCCTTCTCCTCTTTCCTTCTTTTCTTCTTCATAGGAGTATCTATGGAACACATGGTCCCCAGAATTTTAGGCAGGTATATAGTGTATATATTTACTAAGCTGTACTCTGAACCCAGAAACTGCTTAGCCACTTGGGCAAACAACTGTGTGAAGAGAATTCTTAAACTGTCCTGTACTTATCACAATTTAAAAACAAATAAACAGACAACACAGCTGGATTCTTAGCACTGGAAAAGATCAACATAAGCAGGGATGAACCTTTTTGACCAACTCTAAACTGTAGTCACAGAAAGTCCTGTATGATCCTCAGCACACCAAAGAGGAAGGTTTACCTTGCAAGCAATGATCTCAGATGGGCAAATTCACCTTGACATTTGAGTGGAGTTTTGTACAACCTCTCTATGTTTGTACACCTCACAGGAGGAACACTATCCTATCCTACCTTGTCTATATTACTATGGCCAGTGGCATTCTCTAGCCTGTAGAGTTTGTTGTAATAAAGAGCTAAGGGAGTGGGGGAAAACCATATTTGTACCAGCTTGGAAGAAGTACTAGCATAATGTGTTCTAATAAAATTTATTTTTATTTTGTAACCATTGAGATTTGGATTACACTTGATTGTATTTTGTATTTCAGTTATTTAGTTGTGCTCTAGCTTATATCTTCTTTTTATTGGTCTTTTTTCTCTTTTTTTATATTTTATTTTATTTTATAATACCTTTCAGTTCTACATATCAGCCATGGATTCCCTTGTTCTCCCCTTTCCCCCCCCCTCCCCTTTCCCCCAGCCCACACCCCATTCCCACCTCCTCCAGGGCAAAGCCTCCCCCGAGGACTGAGATCAACCTAGTAGACTCAGTCCAGGCAGGGCCAGTCCCCTCCTCCCAGGCAGAGCCAAGGGACCCTGCATAAGCCCCAGGTTCCAAACAGCCAGCACATGCACTGAGGACAGGTCCTGGTCCCACTGCCTGGATGCCTCCCAAACAGATCAAGCCAATTAACTGTCTCACCCATTCAGAGGGCCTGATCCAGTTGGGGGCCCCTCAGCCATTGGTTCATAGTTCATGTGTTTCCATTCATTTGGCTATTTGTCCCTGTGCTTTATCCAACCTTGGTCTCAACAATTCTCGCTCATATAGACCCTCCTCTTTCTCGCTAATTGGACTTCCGAAGCTCTGCCCGGGGCCTAGCTGTGGATCTCTGCTTCCAGATCCCTCAGTCATTGGATGGGGTTTCTAGCATGACAATTAGGGTGTCTGGCCATCCCATCACCAGAGTGGGTCAGTTCGGGCTGTCTCTTGGCCATTGTCAGCAGTCTATTGTGGGGGTATCTTTGTGGATTTCTGTGGGCCTCTCTAGCACTTTGCTTCTTCCTATTCTCATGTGGTCTTCATTTATCATGGTCTCCTATTCCTTGTTCTCCCTCTCTGTTCTTGATCCAGCTGGGGTCTCCCGCTCCCCCAAGCTCTCTTTTCCATGATAGAGAGAGACATCATGGGGATAGAGAGAAACCTGGTGCAGGGGAAGTTGCCAGGAATGCCCAAGGATGACCCCAGCCTGGGCTACAAGCAATAGTGGAGAGGGTGCCTGAACTGAACTGGCTTGCCCCAGAGGTCAGATTGGTGAATACTCTGTCATCACAGAACTTTTCTCCAATGACTGATGGAAGCAGATGCAGAGATCCACAGCCAATCACCAGGCAGAGCTCCAGATGTTCAGTCAAAGAGAGAGAAGAGGGATTCTATGAGCAAGTGCAAATAATTTTCTTTTGAATGTATTTTCATTTTAATTAGCTTCTTGCATGTTCAGATTAACACTACAGTATATTAGTGTCATACATATACCACACTTTAGAATAAAATATAGAAAAAGACATAGCAAGGTGAAAGCATGAGACACTTAATGAAATAACGGCAGGATGGGAAATTGTGGGAGAATTATGTGATAGAGTTAAATAAAAATATTAAAAATAAACTTTCCCCAAATTATCTTAATCCCAGTTCCCCAGTAAGGTAAATGGTAGGTAAGAAAAAGTTATTTCCACTAATTGTCCAGAAGCAAAGTTTGCTCCAGGTGCTTGACATCGAGACAAACAATTCCCCATAGCCATTTCAGGTATGACAAGAATCTTGTTCAATGTCTTCCTCCCTAATACCATTTCAGTTCCTTGTCTTTATATGTCCACCATAGCAATATTTTACATAGGTGCCTGACTTATGCATACAAGCAATTTGTATTAAACACCTACTTGACACTATTCTAAGTTTAAAAATAATACAGCCATGAAAAAAATTCCTTCAAGTGTGTATATGCCACTGAGAAGAAACAGAATTAAGAACAAAAACTGTATAGTATGTTAGGAAGTAAAAGATCCATTTTTCAAAAAAAAGAATTTTTACATGTATGAGTGTTTTGCTGAATGTATGTATGTGTACCATGTGCATGCTTAATGCCCATAGATGCCAGAAGAACTTAATTTACAAATGGTTGTTATATGTCATGTGGATTCCTGGAATGAAACTGGGAACTCCATAGAGCAGAGTGATCCTAACCTCTAAGCCTCTTCTTCAGCCCTCCAAAGTGAAAAATTTTATGTGAAAAATATAAAGAAAAAAACCCCAAAACTTGTAAATGCTATAAGATGAGCAGTATCCTGGAAGCAAATATATGTGCAGGCACTCATTCACTCACTCATTGTACTCATTTTCATAATTTCAGATTTAATATCTCTAGACAGACCCCAGCATCTATGTAAATCCCTGCCCATTGGTGCACTTATTGCAACATCTCCAATGTATAAACATGTTACTACTTCCTATCTTTAAATACAAGCAGAAGTAAAGTGAATTCCCATAATTCAAACTTCTCCCCTAAACCTTACTCTATTCTTTCTCCCCAAAACCTTATACTACTCTTTCTGTCTAACCTAAAGTTCAACAAATAGCAATCTGTATTTTATCTCATTGAGTGCATGCATTTTTTAACATCACACTGAACTTATACCTATGCCTGGGATCATCTAAACATAAGGAAGGTATTATTAAAGCCTTTTTCTTTAGATTATTTCCAAGGGTAAATGAAGACAGAGATATTTTCCTTGGGAGAAGATAAGGATGTTTCATTAGCACTGTACAAACCATAAACCATGAGAATACAATAATATTCTATTTCATGTGATCTGCAGAGATATATACTCTTCCATGAATATCATAAAAGATCCTCTATATAGAATAGTGTCATAAATATCTTCACATTCAAAATACTATATCTTAATTACCTTCAGAGCAGGCAGCAGAAGGCAAACTTAGGAGAGACAAGATAGCTATGTTTCTTGCTCTAATCTGTGCATTTTGACCTGGTGGTTCCAAATCCTAAATATTCTTAGTTTTGCCTACTTTTTTTATAACTAGAATTCTTTCTTTCTGAAACCAAATATCAAATTTTAAATACACATGTAGTCTCATACATACATTGAGGCTATGTGGACAGGAATTTCAACAGATTCTAAGCATATGTTACTTGGTTGTCCAGAGCAAATGGAATAGATGATCCAGAAATAAGTCCATAGAACTACAGCCAACTGATTCTCAGGCAAAGTACAATAAGCATAAAACATAGAAAGCACAATCCCTTTAAAAAATTATGCTGGAAAGAACTATAGTTTTTTTCTGCAAATAGTGAAATTAGATCCCTATGTTTTACCCTGTAAAGAAAGAAAAAAAGAAAAAAAACACTCAGAACCAATCAAGGACCCTAATTTAAGAACAGAAACTTGGATCCTGCTACAAGAAAACTCATCAAAATATTAGCACAGACAGGTAATTCCAGAATAAGTCTCTGATAACTTAGGAAATAAAATAATTATTAATATGGATGACTGCATGAAATTGAAAACTTTCTTCATAGTAGAAGTAGAAGAAACATTTACCAGAGTGACCTGGCAGAAAGTCTGTGCTGTCTATTCACATGACTGAAGATTAATATATATATATATATATATATATATATATATATATATATAACTAAAAATTTCAACAGCAAAAAACAATTTACCCATTTTCAATTCAGACAGCAGCCTTACCTGACAGACAGGCATACATGCTCTGGTATTTTTGGCAAGTGTGGCCAACATTGCTTGAATTCTTGTAGGCTCACTTGCGCTACTTGTATACAATCCATTCCACTTTTGTTACCAGCCATCACGATGAACCACACATAGTCAATAACTTGAAGAAGATTGCTGCTATCTTAACAAAGATGCAAGATAATAATGAAGATAAAGGAAAAACAGAAGATGGAGAAGATGACAGGAGTGCAGAAGAGATTGTCATCTCTCATAAAAGGAAGGTATGACACCACACCCCCAGCAGAGAAGTTAATAGTTTCCTAAAAATAAAGATTACACTTTCCACACCAGCTAAGAAAACAGCTGTCACCCCAGGCCAAAAGTCAGAAGACACACAGAGACACGAAGATAGTTATGGGGCTGGAGATATGACTGAGATATTAAGAGTACTGACTGCTCCTCTAGAGGGTCTGGGTTTCCTTCTTAGAACTTATATGGTGGATTACAACCTCTGTAACTCCAATCTGAGGGAATTCAATGTCATCTTCCAGCCTCTGAGAGCATTGAGTGCATGTGGTGCACAGACATACATGCAGACAAAACACTCACATACATAAAACAAAAATAACTTTTAAAAAAAGGGTAATAGATCAACCAAAGTAGTCACAACATCTGACAAGAAGGCAGCCACACATGAAAAACATTGGAGGCAAATACTGGTAAAATGGAGCTGTCACTCCGGGAAATGTGGTGACACACAACAAGAATGCCAACAGGTAAAGCATTAGGATGATGATGATGATGATTGTGATGTGGAAGAGGAGCAGGAGGAGGAAGATCAGAGAGACAGGAAGAGATAAAGGTGATGATGAATTTGAGTCTTCAGTGGTAAAAGCAGAAGCTGTTCCTTCCTGAAAAAATGGGGACGAAAAAGAGGATGTTGTTGATGATGGTGATGACAATGAAGAGGAGGAAGGGGGCATTAAAGAAGAGGCTATGAGATTATATTAGCCAAAGGAAGGAAACTCCTGTAAAAATGACTCCTGTGAAAGCCATGGACAAGGAGGAAGATGATAAGATGATAATCAGGAAGGGGACATTAAGAAGGAAGGAGAAGGTGATGAATAAGAGGAATAAGGATTGTTAATGAAGCACCTGGAAAATAAATGAAGGAAATGGCAAAGTAGCTACCAAAGTCAGGAAACAAAAAGAAGAGGCTCAGAACCAATTATACTTTTGATCTCTCTTCACTGGAAAGACAGCCCGAATTGACCCACTCTGGTGATGGGATGGCCAAACACCCTAATTGTCATGCTAGAAACCCCATCCAATGACTGAGGGATCTGGAAGCAGAGATCCACAGCTAGGCCCCAGGTGGAGCTCCGGAAGTCCAATTAGCAAGAAAGAGGAGGGTCTATATGAGCGAGAATTGTTGAGACCAAGGTTGGATAAAGCACAGGGACAAATAGTCAAATGAATGGAAACACATGAACTATGAACCAATGGCTGAGGGGCCCCCAACTGGATCAAGCCCTCTGAATGGGTGAGACAGTTGATTGGCTTGATCTGTTTGGGAGGCATCCAGGCAGTGGGACCAGGACCTGTCCTCAGTGCATGTGCTGGCTGTTTGGAACCTGGGGCTTATGCAGGGTCCCTTGGCTCTGCCTGGGAGGAGGGGACTGGCCCTGCCTGGACTGAGTCTACTAGGTTGATCTCAGTCCTCGGGGGAGGCTTTGCCCTGGAGGAGGTGGGAATGGGGGGTGGGCTGGAGGAAAAGGGAGGGGGCAGGTGGGGGGAGAACAAGGGAATCTGTGGCTGATATGTAGAACTGAAAGGTATTGTAAAATAAAATAAAATAAAATAAAAATAAAAAAAGAAAGGCAAATCCTAACAAACCTGTCCCTGAATTAGCTGCTATGAATGCTTTTTTCCCCTAAAGCACTCTAAATGTATCTGTCAGAACTGGTACAAATAGGAATTTTGGTTATGTGGATTTTGAGTTATTGAAAAACCTAGAAAAATGCCCAAACTACCTGGTTTAAATCTATTTGGTGATGTGATTAAACTAATGAAACTGAAATACAGACAGTAAGAAAATGTGAGCTGTGAGAACAGTTTTGGTCAAAATCTCTGTTTCAAGGTAACTCAAGAAAAGTTGAAAGTAATGATGCCATGGAAATAAGTTTAGTCAGCCAGGATGGGAAGAGTGAAGGGGATGCTTATATTGAATTTCCAAGAGAAGCTGATGAAGAGAAAGCCTTTGAAGAAAAGCAAGGGACAGAAATCAACGGGTGATCCATTTCCTTCCACTACACTGGATAGAAAGGTCAAAGGCAAGAGAGTGGTGAATAAAAAACTTTGGTTTTAAGTAACCTCTTCTATAGTGCAGCAGAAGAAACACTTCGGGAAGTGTTTGAGAAGGCAACGTTTTTCAAAGTGCCCCAGAACCCAAATGGCAAATCTAAAGAGTCTGCATTCATAAAATGTGCTTCATTTGAAGATGTGAAAGAAGCTTTAAACTCCTGCAATAAAAGGGAAATTGAGGGCAGAGCAATCAGGTTGGAGTACCAAAAACACAGACATTCACCTATTACAAGGGTCATTCATCCAATATACTGTGAAATGCATATCTGAAGATACCACTAAAGGTGCTTTAAAAGGATTAGGCATGGAGGCCTCTGCTCAGGTAAGAATCTTCACAGGCCTGAGAAATGGATCTCCTAAACGGTTTGACTGTTTGCCATGGAAGATGGTGAAACTGATGGAAAGAAAGTTACCTTGGACTAAGAAAAGCCTAAGGCTGAATGTGGCTCCAGTCACTCACGGTGGAAGCAGAGTAGAAGGAGGCAGATTTGTCTTCAGAAGTAAGGCTTGGGGGACCAAGAACATTTCAAAGCAAGTAAAAAGGGTAGAGGAGGTGCCTTCAAGCCACAAGGAAAAGAGGGAAAATTTGAAAAGTTTCTTCTGGCTGTATCTTTCTTCTATTTGAAACAAAATACTTTGGAGATTTTTTTTCTGTTACTTGCTTGATGACAAGGCTATCTAAGGACATTTCAATACATAGTACTGTGGTCTAAATAACAGTTCAAGATACCCTGTTCATTTTTACTGATAGTGATATTATAATTTTAGAGAGATAAATAAAAGAACTTACACCTATCTCTAGGGTTTTTGGTTTTTATTTTTTTGCAGGGGAGTGTTCAAGACATGGTTTCTTTGTATAATCTTGGCTTTCCTATAACTATCTCTGTAGACCAGGGTGTCCTTGAACTCACAGAGATCCACCTGTCTCTGCCTCCCGAGTGCTGGGATTAAAAGCATGTGCCATCACTGCCTCAGCTTATCTATAAATTTTTATTCTATGTTATTTCAACAAATATACAGATTCATTTTTCTCCTACAGTTGTTTCCTATTTTATACTGATGATTATAAGTGAAAATTTTATTATAATTTTGTTTGGTGACTTTAGGACAAATCACAAGTCCTAAATAGTAATGTTAGTCTAAAACCAAAATATAATAAGTAATCTGATTGCTAAATGTCCAAGTGATCTTAATAAATCCTG
>CABHPQ010095128.1:34737-51521 GCA_902168405.1 Peromyscus aztecus | reverse complement strand
GGGGGGGGGTTGGTGGTCGTGGTAGTAGTGTGGGTATGTGTGTGTGTACGTGTGCACGTGCGCACGTGTGTGTGTGTGTGTGTGTGTGTGTGTGTGTGTGTGTGTGTGTGTGTCTATGTGTCTGTATGTCTGTGAGTCTGTGTCTGTGTCTGTGTCCCTTCTTTAGGTTTTTACTGGTGTGATGTTATCTATTGCCTGTGTTTTTGTGGATGAGTTTAACTTCCTTGGGTTGGAGTTTTCCTTCTAGTACTTTCTGTAGGGCTGGATTTGTGTATATGTACTGTTTAAATCTGCTTTGGTCATGGAGTACCTTGTTTTCTCTGTCTATGGTGATTGAAAGTTTTGCTGGGTAACATAGTCTGGGCTAGTGTCTGTGGTCTCGTAGTGTCTACAAATCATCTGTCCTGGACCTTCTGGCTTTTAGAGTCTCCATTGAGTAGTCAGTTGTAATTCTAATAGGTCTGCTTTTATATGTTTTTTGGCCTTTTTCCTTTGCAACTCATAATATTCTTTTTTATTATGTATGTTTACTTGTTTGAATATTATGTGGTGAGGAAACTTTTTTTGGTTCAGTCTATTTGGTGTTATATAAGATTCTTGTACCTCTATAGGCATGTTCTTCTTTAGGTTGGTAGAGTTTTCTTCTATGATTTTGTTGAATATATTTTCTGTACCTTTGAGCTGGAATTCTTCCTCTATTCTAATTGCTCTTAGGCTTGGTCTTTTCATGGTGTCCCAAATTTGCTGGATGATTTGTGTTAGGAATTTTCTGGATTTAACATTTTCTTTAACCAATGAATCTATTTCCTCTGTCGTATATTCAAGCCTGAAATTCTCTCTTCCATCTTTTGTGTCCTGTTGATGAGACATGCATCTGTAGTTCCTGTTACTTACCCAGATTTTCCATTTCCAGTATTCCCTCAGTTTCAGTATTCTGTGCTGATTTGCTGGTCTTCAGGTTTAGTAGGGTTGTCTCTGGTAAGGTTTGTGGGAGTTTCAGTGCCTAGAACCAGTATATCCTCCTGTTCTTTTGACTGGGCTGTATCTTTGCCTGTGGAGTCTGCTCTTTCAACTTGTATGGATTGTGCCTGTGCCTATGGAGTCTGCTGGAGTTTCAGGGGAGGGCTGGCTTTGAGGAGGATGATTAGATGGATGGAGTTGAGTGGCTGAGAGGGTCTTGGGGGAACAGAGTCCACTGGGTGGAGGTAGTGGTGAATCAGCCTGCATGCAGGTTTCTTACCTGTTGTCCAGCTGGTAGAAACTCTGGAATTCTATTTTCATGCTTTAAATCAGGAAAGGTTTTTGTTTGTTTGTTGTTTTATTTATATACAGGAAATGTATCCAAACTTCTTTTGAATGAGACACAAAAGTTTAAGAATACATAATTTTGATTTTTTTCATTTTTTAGGAAAAATATTACTATAACATTTTGCTCATTCATTCATATAAAAACTCATACAACTTTCCATAAATAATAAAAATTTATTTTTGTATTTTATGAGGTATTACTAGTCCCTATTTACAAGTACTTTTCATAAAAATAGTGGCATATATTATTACAAAGATAATATCTTATGACTCTGTTTTCCTGATAAAAGGAATACTGGAATGACATATAAATTTTTTGTTTTTTGTAGTGCTGGGACAGAACACTCTACTGATGAGTTAAATATGTGTTCTTACTGTAACAAATTAAATGACAATATTTTTCTTCAAAGGAAAAAAACTGAAGGAAATGAAATAATTTGTATTAAGAATATAAAGCAATAGCTAGGTATTATAAATCCTGTGATTCAATTTCAAGCTAGTATATGTGAATTTGTGTGAAGCTGGTTTTATTTTGTTTCATTTTATACCTTATTTGGACTCACTTTCAAATTCTAAGATATGGAGTGGTTGGACTAGATTGTCTCTACGGACACTTTTAGTTCTGCAATACAATGAACAGGTTATAAATATTTAAGTTTAGTTTCTGAGTCATCTGTAAAAATAGTTTCAAAAACAAGCTTTGCAGCAGGAAACCTTTCCCTACCATAGCGACTACTCTAGGCTCATATTACAGTGTGACATAGCAGAGCTAGAAGTTTCCTGCACACATCAAGTTGCTAATTATCTCATTTCTGCCTCACATCACCAATAAAGACAGATGCCATTCCTGAATCAGAGACAATAAATGAAAAGGATTACAAATAAAGGTGGAAAACCTTGTGAAACTTTGTCCTGCCTGGATATTTTTCCACATTACCAAGTTAACAAAAACAGACTATAGCATTATCAATAGTTTTTAAGTGTTGTGTTTGGAGAGTTCAGTCAGAAATAATCAATGCCATTGAGTCTTGTGAGGAAAAGAAATATATGATAAGTCTGAATTAATATAAGATTGTTAAAATGCTATAGTATCAGCATTAAATAAAACTATTTGCTTGTTACACATATTGGTTACAACTCAAGAGAACCTCTTTTATGTTTCATCCCTAATCATATAAACCATTTGGATAATTTATACCCCATAATTACGATAAACTAAAATTTATTCTGTAGATGTAACAGTCCTGTTAAATAAGAAACACAGAGCCAAATGAAAAGTTAAAAGCCCAAGAGGTCAGAGCAGTAGCTAAGAGCTGAGACTAAAACCCTTTCTTACCCCCCGCTGCCGCTGCCGTCCTTCCCTTTCCAAAGAGAGCTATTTCCTCTGTATCTGTCTTTTTATTGACTTTCTGTTTTGCCTTCTCATTGGTTGCAAATGCAACCACATGACCTCCTCGTCACTGCCTGTCTATATAGACCTCCAGGTCTTCTATGGTTGGTATTGAGATTAAAGGCATGTGTCTCCATGCTGGCTGTATCCTTGAACACACAGAGATCTGCCTGTCATGTGATTGGGATTAAAGGTGTGTGCCATCACCGCCTGGCTTCTGCTCTGGCTTGTTATTAGCTCTCACCCCCTGGCAACTTTATTTATTAACATACAAATAAAATCACATTCAGTACAAATAAAATATCACCATATGATAGTCAGATTATATATTCTGCCCCATAGTTTTTAAAGAATAATTTATACTTTATAATAATGTTTATACTGCATATATGTATGTATGTATACCATATCCAATCTTGGTGCCCATATATGCCAGAAGAGTATATTAGGTTTCCTGCAATGGGAGTTACAGGTGGTTGTGTGCAGCCATGTAGCTTCTGGGAAGTGGACACAGGTCCTCTGAAAGATATTAAATGTATACATCAGCTCCAAAGTTATGAAACAAATTCACTTTTATAGTAGTTTTATTTTTAATAAATGTGTTTTTAATAAACATATTAGATATTTTTAGGTTGTTTATATGAGTGATTGAATATTCTTTTTAAAACAGAACAAAAGATAAGTAAATTTTAGAAAATTAAAAATGTATACCTTAAACTCAGGAAATACATATGGTATATTATTCTTAGATCACATTAGAATATGGCATATTCTTATAACATATTAGAATGCTTAAAACATATAGCTGTCAATCAGTCTCCACTGACTATTTTGTTTTAAGAACTTCTTTGGATATCAAAGTTCTTAGATACTCAAGTCTATTGTATAGAATGTAGTCTATGCACACCCTTCCATATTCATTCAATTATATCTAGTTTATTTTAATATATAGTGTAAATATAAATGCTATATAAGTAATTTTATGCTATAATATGGAAAAATGACAAGAAAGTATCTGTATATGTTCAGTACATATGCAAATATTTGAGCTCCATTTTTGTTTGACTCTGAAGACACTGAACTAACAGACATTGAATAGAGAAGTTTATAAATGATTGAAAACACATAAATAGAAAAATCAGGACCAAGCCCCTCCCCCTACTTCAAGGGTGAATATGATGTCCCACATAAATTGGCCTGAAAGGGGATTTAAATATGAGCTAAGGTCCTAAATAACTAGTTATGACAGTAATTAAAGAAATGATGGCAGTTGTTTCATAGCTGTAGTAGAGTAGATGGGGAAAAACATATAATGACAGGCTTAAGGTTTAGTTATTATGAAGAAATGATGGAGTGTGATAAAAAATTCTTCTGGTTTGTAACATACATTTTTACTTTAAATTTTAAAAATAGTTACAGATCAATATTCAGTCTCAAAGATAATAAAGTAGTACAGCAAGTTCTGTGAAGTCTTGACTCAATTTCTTCCAATGGTTCCTTTCATATGATTGCAATACCAAGACACTGGAGACTAGAGGGATGTTTCAGCAGTTAAGAGTATTTCTGATTCAGACTGAAGCTTGGGTCTTCATCTTCCCACTGGACAGCTTAAATCTTCCTGATGGGCAGTAAGGGGAACACTCTTCCATTGCTGGTGGGAGTGCAAACTTATGTAGCCACTATGGAAAAAATTATGGAGGTTCTTCTGGATTCTGGGAATAGATTGACCTCAAAATGTAGCTATACCACTCTTGGACATATACCCAAATGATGTTGCTTCTTAATATAGAGACATTTACCCAATCATGTTCATAACTGTGGGTAAATGGATGAAGATAACCCAGATCCAGAAAGACAAATATGATATGTAGCCACTTATATGTAGATTTCAGCTGTTAAGTCTTCAATACACAAGCTACAATCCATACAATCCACAAAGATTGTAGAGTAGGGGGATATGGGGGAATAGTTATCCCCAGGAAGGGGAAATAGAATAGGTAGTTATGAATGGATGGAGTCAGGGGGCTCAAATGGGAGGATCAAACAGGGATGGGGAAAAGGGAAGCAACGGAGGGAATGTGGAGAGGGATAGCTAAAACTAGGGGCCATTTGAGGGATCATATTGAAACTTAACACAGGAGAAGCTTCATGAAATATATACATGTATGAAGATGACCTAAATGAAATCATCAAGTAACCATGGAAACAGAGCCCCAACTGGATATCTCTCATCATCAAATGAAGATTCCAGGACTAGGAATGGGTTACATTTAATTGAGTTGTTGGACAAAGGGACCCATGGGAATCCCAAAACAATCCAGGCTATTATCCAGGCTATTAGTAGCTCTCCACAGCATATAATAAGGTCCTATTGCTGAAAACACCTGCACAACTCACTAAATATATAGAAGTTGAGATAGTGCCTATCTAGAGACTTCATCCTTACTGACTATTGTTCATGTTACTAGAAGGTATTCTGCATAAGGAGAAAAGTAACCACCAACTCAGTTACAAACCCTTTGAGCTACATTGACGACCTGCCTGCAAGATATGCTAGTGTAATATTGGCACAAATCTTGTGAGAGGAACCAACCAATATCTGATTTGACTTAAGGCCTACTCCATGAGATGGAACCCAAACCTGATACTTCTTGAGTGACCATGAACCAGAGACTAGACAGCTGGGGACCTAGGGAAAAACAAAATACTACTGTTCTAAACAACAAGAAAACTGTTCAATAAAATGACTCCTAACAACATTCTGCTATACTCACAGATCAGTTTCTTGTTCAGCCATCATAAGAGAAGCTTCCACCTGCAGCAGACGGGAAGATATAGAGAGACTCACAGCCAGACAATGTGCCGAGAGTGAAAGATTTTGGTACACTCAGTCCTAAATGGAATGTCCCCATCAAACCTCTCCCTGAGGGCTCAGGTAACTCTACAGAAAAGGATGCAGGAAGAGTGTTAAGAGTCAGAGTGGATGGAGGACACCAAAAAGACTAGACCTTCCAAATACAGCAGGACCACTACACTTATGAACTCACAGAGACTGTGGTAGCATGTAGGTAAAGTGCCTGCATGGGTCTACATCAGATGGGTTCCCAGTGCTGAGAGGAGAAGGGGACACAAACCCCCATCCCTACCCTAGAAGCTATCTCCAATTGATAACTTCTCACAAATAAAAAAGTAGTTTTTTTTTTTTTCAAACTGAGTCTTGATTGGGATACAAACTAATCTTAAGGGCAGACTCCATGCCCAGAAGTAGAATGAACTCCCTTTGCCAACACAAAATGAACTCAGCAACATCTTTGGAAGTTCTTTGTCTCATGTTTTGTCAAGGATATTTTTCCCCTTACAGGTCCTTTGTGCATATATTATGGTTCCTGGTTTTATTTATGGGATTCTTGTGTGTGCACATCACTGCATCTGTATGTGTTTCTTGTGCTTTTCCTTTGGTTCTTTTTCTTCTGTTTCTTTGTTTTATCCTATTCTGATTTTCTGTTTTGTTTTATCTCATTTTAATCTATTATTATTCTTTATATCCCTGTTTTTTTTCCAAAGGAGAGACAGAAAGGTTGTAGATGTGGGTGGGAGGGTAAATGGGGAAGATCTCAGAGGAGCTGAGAGAGGGCAAACCATAACCAGAATATAGTGTATGAAAAAAAATCTATCTTCTATAAAATAGATTATTGAATTTATCTCATTTACATTATTGTCTTAGGTTTATTACTATAAGTGTAGAAAATGAGTCAATAATCCAACCTGTGGGGTGACTTAGCCTTAACAGGCCTGAGGGCCAGCTGACCCAAACCTGTAATGAGATCATGTGCATAAAATACTTCATGAGAGCCAACCTGGGTCTGCCTAAGGGCCTTAGCAACAGCAGCTGAGCCATGATCTGAGATGACCTGGACCAATGAAAGGTAGCCATGTCACATCAGCAGATGCATATTCATCAGACTTTCCCCTGAAGCAGGCTGGAGGGTGTTTAAGGCTTGTCTCTTTCTGAATAAGTGGAGCTTGTTGTTTTCAACCATCTTCCCAGAATCTGTGTCATTGACTCTTTACCTACTCATCCCCTTCACCAAGGGAGCCTCACAGGACCCTATAATATATACCCAGTTGTACAAGACACATCAAATTATCAGAATAAACACCTCCAATTGGAATAACTACAACACAACTTCTATACTTAAGGTTTGGGGAACATCATGAAAGAGTAGGTAGAACAAGTTATTATTCCTAGCCATTTATGGAGTCACATGACTGCACATGTGCTGTCAGCAGTCAGGCAAAATGCTTAGTAATTTCAGGGCCTTCCATCCTACATAATCTGTGTGTAGCATGGTCAGCATGGTCACATAATCATTCATGAAGTGTGGTCATGTAATCTATGTGCATGTGTGGCATAGCTATACAAGCCCATATGTGCATGTGCAAGGTGACATATAAAAGCAGAATCTGCCCACTCCTCACTCACTCTCCACATGCTCCTCTCTGATAGTCCTACTCTCATCTATTCTTTCCTTTCCCTAACAAAAACTCCTATAGTGGGTTCTGTTGTACCTCGTGTTTTCTCATGCCTGATAAATAACATTGGTAAATAAATAACATTGGTGCTATAAGGAAACAAGCTCTCTCAGTACACCTGCACCAGGATCCTAAACCGAGGTTGGTTCATCTACAACTGCCCACTTTGCATCTGACCAGCTACCGGATCACTTCACATTACACTGGCTACTTCGATTGGTGAACTTTTACTAGTCATTGTAAACATTTCCCTGAACCTGTGGGAATGATCATTGATCATCCGGCATCCCTCTGGTGTCCTTGGAAGTAGGGGTACCCCCATGTAACATGAATTCCTAAATGATCTTAATAAAATACCCAGAGGCAGATATTGGGGTAAATGCTGGAAGTTCAGAGAGACAAAGGAATAAGCCACAGCCACGAACTCTTACCTCACCAACTCCTCAGCCTGAAAAGCCTCAGCTAATAGGCCTCTAGCAGAATGAACTTCCTCAGATGAAAAGGCTCCTAGTTCCTGTCTCCTCATGCCTTATCTACCTTTCTCTGCCCAGCCATTAAAGGACTGTGTGACTCCCAAATACTGGGATTAAAGGTGTGTGCCACTACTGCCTGGCTCTGTTTCCCTCCTAGACTGAGTCAATCTCATGTAGTCCAGGGTGGCCTTGAACTGATGGAAATCCATATGGATTTCTGCCTCTTGAGTGCTAGGATTAAAAGTGTGTGCCACCACTGTCTGACCTCTATGTTTAATCTAGTGGCTTGTTCTGTTCTCTGATCAATTCAGTCAAATTTTATCAGGGTACACAATATATCACCACACCCCCATCCATGGTCTTTATCAGCTATGGTCAGCCTAGCCTATCACTATCACCCCCAACCATTCCCCATGACTATGGTCTGAGGCCTCATTTTTGTTCCTTTCTTGTCTTTCAGACTCTTGTCCTTCAGGCTACATCCCCGGCCCTTGCTCTTTGCACAAAGAAACACTGTGTGACTTGTGCCATTCTTAATCAATCTTTGCTTGATCTCCAGGACACCTGAGATATTAAAGCTGTTGAATCTCATTTATTTTTTTTCTCTTTTCTCTGCTGCAGCCATGGGAAACAAGGTCTCCAATCCCATAAGCTCCATATCTCCTCTGGGATGCCTTTTAGAAACCCTCAGACTTCTCAGCTTAATGCCCTACTTACAGATTTCTAAGCTTATCCACTTCTGCTCTAAAAAATGACCTAAGTGTACCTTAGATAACAATAAAAATGGCTATTTAATGGCCCCTTGGACCCTGAATGGGCAAATGGAAAGAATTACCTTATATCCAAACCTTTTTCTACCTTAGGTCAAACCCTCTCTCCTTGACTCTTACTCACCTACCTACGTGCTCCTAGCTATGCAACCTAAAACAGAGGAAGCTCTCACTACTACTATAGACCCTTCTAATAAACTCCTGCCTTTCTGACCTCCCACTCCTTCTTGTCCTCCAGTGACTGTTCCTTCAGCTTCCCCAGCCCCTTCTTCCTCTCCAGTACTGGGCCACTCCAATCGTACAACTCTGGATCCCACCTTTACTCCTCTTGTCACACGTTCTGGAGCTGCTAATGAACCCCATCCCAGTCAAATCAACCCAGTGGCTGTCTTCCCTTTGCAAGAGGTAGCCAAGGTGGATGGGCTGGTTAAGGTACATGTCCCTTTCTCACTAGGAGAACTCTCTAGGATAGGAAAAAAAAAACCCACGTGTTTTTATATGTCTGATTCTACCTCTTTTATTAAAGAATTTCAGCCGGTAGTGGTGGCGCACGCTGGTAGGATTTGCTGAAGGAGGCGGAGGCAGGAGGATCACGAGTTCGAGGCCAGCCTGGGCTACACATTTTAAACAAAATAAAAGAAAATTAAAAAAAGAATTTCAATATATCACCCAATCCTATAATCTTACTTTTCATGATATATACATGATCCTAACTAACAACCTACTTCCTGAGGAGCACAGATGAGTTTTGGAACAGGCTAGGGTACATGCAGATGAGGTCCACCAGACTAATGCAGCACATCCTCCCAGAGCTGGAATGGTCCCCAACTGAGATCCACAGTGGGATTATAATACCCCAGGTGGCTCTCTAGCTGGGGATCAGTATATGAACTTTCTCCTAGCAGGATTTTGTAAGGTTGCTCTCAAACCAGTCAACTATGAAAAGTTTCGAGTTATAGTTCAGGACAGACAAGAAAACACATCTCAATTTCTAAAACTTACAAAGGCCCTCTTACAATATACTAATCTTGATCCTGAAAGTCCAGAGGGCAGACAGCTCCTTATGACACATTTCTTTTCAGAGAGCTTCCCCAACATTAGGGCCAAGCTTAAGCATCTGGAGAGAGGACCCCTGACACCACAGGCAGAAGTCTTAGTGCTGGCTTTAAGGTGTACCATGGGAGAGATGAGAAAGCCCATAAACAGAAATACCAAATGCTAGCTAAGGCCATCTGACCAGCCACCCAGGGGGCCCCAGGTCCTTGTTTTAAATGTGGTCAAGAAGGCCATTGGGCTCCTAATTGTCCTGTCTGGTGTGGGCCTCCTGGGTTTGTGTCCAAAGAGGCACTTTGGTCAGTTGACTGCCCCTGTGTACCTCAAGGCGTGGGAACTTTAAACACAGACCACCCTCCAGCCAACCTTCTAGGTCATGGATAATTTAAGGTGCCCAGGCTCCAACCCAACAACTGTTATCTCCCACAGGGAGCCTTGAGTATCAGGGTGATCAATTTCCTTCCTCATGGATACTGGGGCTACTTAGTACTGAGGGAGTTTTGGGGAAACACCTCTCCTTCTCCTCTCCCTATTGTTGGGGTAGGGGGACAGCCTTACCCACCTCACCAGACCCCACCACTTAATTGTATTTTCAGAGGTATCACTCTTACCTACAGATTTTTGGTCATGCCAACTTGCCCTATGCCCCTGATGGGAAGAGATGTTTTTAGACAAGGTAGGAGCTTCCAATTCATTTTCTCCCCCCATTTATCTGACCCCAGACTCACCTAGCAGCTCCTCTCCTCTTCCTCCTAGCCACCCACCCCACCAACTCTAACATATAATTTCCCTTGAGAGCCTCTCAGATGGACCCCCAAGTCTGGGACACCCAAAACCCTTCTAATGTTAGACACCATTCCTCCATTGTTATTCAGTTACAGGACCCTACCTAATACATCACCCAAGCTCAGTACCTTCTCTCACTCCAGAGACTTAGGAGACTTAAACCTATCATCTCTGACCTTCTAAGAAAAATCTACTTCATCCAACCTCTTCTTTTATCACTCATATATTTGAAGTTAAGAAGTCTAATGGTACCTATTGCCTGGTTGAAGACCTCCAGATCATTAATTCTGCAGTGGTCCCCCTCTATCCTGTGGTCCCCAATCCTTATACACTCCTCTCCACTGTCCCCTCAGGAACCTCCCATTTCTCAGTTCTGGATCTCAAGGATGTTTTCTTCTCTATTCCTCTCAGCCCTGTGTCAAAATATCTTTTCTTTCACCTGGACTGACCCTGACAGTCATTGTCAATGCAGCTGACATGGACTATCTTGCCACAGGGATTCAGAGACAGCCCACACCCATTTGGTCAGGCCCTAGCCTCTGACTTACTCTTTGTCTCTCCCTGACTCTAAACTCATACAGTGTGTAGATGACATTCTACTCTGCAGCCCATCATTACAAGTTAGCCAAACTAATAATTCGGCTCTCCTAAATTTCTTGTCCATCCAGGGTTATAGAATCTCATCTTCCAAAATCCAGCTGTCCACTCCTCAGGTCAGGTGAGTTCTAACCATTACCTCAACCATAAGGCTATTATTTTATTTAGAAAGCACCTAATCTAGTCTCTTGTAGTCTCCTCTACTGAACAGATTCTATCATTTATGGGAATAGCTGGTTTCTTATGATCTTGGGTTCCATCTTTTTCTCTCCTTGCTCACCCCTTATATGAGGCACCTCTTGGCTCCTTGCATGAACCCCTCCTTCACTCCATTACTAAACCCTTCCAGAAGCGCCAACAGATTCTCCTCCAGTCCCTAGCACTTCATTTCTCAGACCTAACTCATCCCTTCTCCCTCTGTGTGAGAGGGATATGCACTTGGGGCCCTAGAGCACCAGCTGGGACCCTCCTTTGCACCTGGAACATACCTGTCAAAAAAACTAGGCCTCACCACTCAGGGATGGACACCTTGCATACATGCTTTAGCAGCTGCTGAGCTCCTTATTTGTGAATAAAAGAAACTAACCTTTGAGTCACCCACCACCATCTCCTGCTGCCACCACCTATTCCATCTCTTAACCGTCCTTACAGATTAGCCAAACTAACACCTCTGCTCTCCTAAATTTCTTATCCAGCCGAGGTTACAGGGTATTACCTTCTAAAGTTCATCTGTCCACTCCCCAGGTCACCTACTTGGGTCTAACCATTACTCCAACCCACAGGGCTATTACTGTAGATAGAAAGCATCTAATCCAGTCTCTTACAGTCCCTTCTACTAAACAGAAGATTCTGTCTTTCCTAGGAATAGCTGGCTTCCTATCGTCTTGGGTTCCATCTTTTTCTCTCCTTGCTTGCCCCTTATATGAGGCAGCTCAGGGCTCCCCACATGAGCCCCTCCTTCACCCTGTTACTAAACCTTTCCAGAAGCTCCAACAGGCTCTTCTCCAGGCCCTAGCACTTTACCTCCCAGATATAACCTGGCCCTTCTCCCTCTATGTAGCAGAGAAGGAGGGATTTGTCCTGGGAACTCTAGGGCATCAGCTGGAACCCTCCTTTGCACCTGTAGCATATCTGTCAAAGAAGCTAGACCTTGCCAGTCAGGGATGGGCACCTTGCATTTAGGCCTTAGCAGCTGCAGAGCTCCTTATTCAGGAACTAAAGAAGCTAAACTTTGGGTCACCTATTACTGTCTTCTTTCACCATAACCTGTCCCATCTCTTAACTTATAAAGGCTTACAAACTTTACCTCCTTCCCTAGTTCTTTCCCTCCAAGTGGCACTAGTGGAAGATGCCAAACTTACTTTCAAAACTTTCCCACCCCTTAATGTCTCAAATCTTCTCCCTCAACCTAATATTGACTATTACCCATCTCATTCCTGCACTGAAACCCTAGAGGAAGTATTGCCCCATCCTTCACACATACAGGAGGGCATATTACCTCAGGCCACTTATGCCTGGTACACAGATGGCAGCTACTTTTTACCTGAGGGGACCCATAGAGCAGACTATGCCATAGTGTCAGATACTGGGGTTGTTGAAGCACAGACATTACCTGCTCATACTACTAACCAACAGGCTGAACTAGTAACTCTCACCCATACCTTCAAAATTGGCACAGGGACAATCCCTAAATGTTTATACAGACTACAAATATGCTTTTCAAATCCTCCTGTCCCATGTTGCCATCTGGAAAGAGCACGGGCTTCTCACGGCAAAAGGAGGATCCATATCTAACTCAAGCCAAATAATGGTCATGCTAAAGGCCTCCCATCTCCCCAAAGCTATAGGAATTATTCACTGCCATTCTCATCAAACCAACATCTCCATCATCTCCAAGGGAAATAACAGGGTCAACCAGGCAGCTAGGACAGCAACCCTCCAGCCATCCCACCCACCACAGGGAATCCATATACTACAACCCACATCCTCCAGTAACCCCTTGATACTCGGCAAATTCTGTCTTATCTATATAAGCTCTTTTATCTTAATAGTCAGATTCTTTCTCATTTTGTCAAGGCCCACCTACAGTCCACCAGCCCACCCCTGAGGACTTACAGTTCTTAAAAACTATTACCGCCTCATGTAAAATTTGTCAAAAGTCAGATCCCAATTCCAAATATTAGAGCCAACCTTTTCCTACCCACCAGGCTAGGGGCTCCCTTCCAGGGACTGACTGGCAACTTGATTTTACTCATATGCCCACTGTCAGACAGGTTAAATACCTCATGGTCCTAGTGGATTTTTTCTCAAGCTGGGTGGAGGTTTTCCCAATTTCTAATAAATGAGCTCAGACAGTCTCTGACCTCCTTTGGGAGATTATCCCTGATTTGGGATCCCTGCCTCTCTCCAGTCTGTTAATGTCCCAGAGTTCACCTCCCAGATTTCCTAAACCCTATCTAAAGCTCTTAACATCCCTTGGCATTTCCATATCCCTTACCATCCTCAGTCCTCAAGGAAGGTAAAATGGACTAACTGCTCTTTAAAAAACATTTTTATTAAGATGTCACAGGAGCTTCAACTTGACTAGGTAAAACTATTTCCTCTGGTTTTTTCAGGCTCCAGGTTCTTCCCAAGCAACCCCTTTCAATCGTGCCATTTGAACTCATGTATGGAAGGCCAGTTCTAACCCCAGCCTTCTATCCAAACCTTCTCTCATACCTGACAAATTGCTCAACCCTTTACTCTATTACCTCTGTTCTCTCCTATGGACGTTTGTTGACCATTCCCTATCCCGGCCCTGAGACAATCCCTGACCACCCCCAATCAACATCAGAGATCAGGTTCTTCTTACCACCACCCCCAGGCCAGCAACCCTCACTCCTTCCTCCTAAATGTCAGGGACCCTTTAAGGTAATTCTTTTTTTTTGTTTATTGGTTTGTTTTGTTTTGTTTTTCAAGATAGGGTTTCTCTGTACAGTTTTGGTGCCTGTCCTGGATCTTGCTCTGTAGACCAGGCTGGCCTCAAACTCACAGAGATCCACTGAGTGCTGGGATTAAAGGCGTGTGGCACTACTGCCTGGCAAGGTAATTCTTATAATTCCCAGAACTACTAAGCTTGAGGGCTTCCCTCACTATATTCACCTATCTTACCTAAAACTTTTTATCCCACCCCCACCCCAAGGAAATTCCTCCTCATACACAGTATTGTAAACAGGGCTCAGCTCTCTTAAGTTCCAGAAGACATGGAGATCAATTGCCTCATCTCTGATTCCAGAAGAATGAGACTTCATCCCACAGTCGTACTCAACTCCACTGGATTGGGAACCCCATATGTCTTTCTTCCTGATTCACTCTCTGAATTCTCCTGTCTCTACCAATCACATTTTGCTTCATCAGTTTCCATTCCTGTCACTAATAACATATTCAAATTTCTAATTAACTACTCAGCTGACTGTTACAGGACCACTATCAGCCATAGAGCCAGAAGCACAAGAACCATCAAATATATCCAGGCAGTAAAAAACAGTAACACTCCAGAGTTATTCACATCTCCAGGCTCAAAAGGGTCTGAACTCTGCAAAACAGACTTTAATATAGCAGTTTTTTACTGTTAAATGCCCTCTGTAATCAATCACCTGTGTCTCCTGGATACTGAATTGATACAAAGATAATGAAAGGAAAGAGGTGCCTTAAGGTTTGTCTCAGGTGAAGATAGGAAGCCTAATTGATGATAATAATAGAAAAATAAACTTTAACTATAACACTAACCAATAAAGTTCTGATAACAGAGTACTAAACACTATGATATCATTGCTACAAGCTCGGGATCTTAAATTCCCTTTGGTCACTTCTTAATATGTCTAAAATTTGTCTCCTTTGTAAGCTTAAAAATTCTTCTGAGTTTTAGAGAGTTGGCTTGGACCCACCTGGACAGGTCAGATCCATTTCAAATAAGTATTATTCAAGCTTTACTGGTCCTGGGATACCCCTCCCTCATCCTAGGAACCCTCAGGGAACTCCATCATCTCCTCTTCTACTCTCCCCAAGTACCAGGATTTAGGGAAAAAAAAATGAAACTGAATCTTCTGCCTCACCAGCATCTTGTTGGACCCAAGTAGTCAGATCCAAGCAGAACTGAATGATTGCATAGGAATCAAAACAGCAGCAAAGAGAGTCAACTACCTCAGGACAACCAGCTACCTCAGAAAAAGCCCCCCCAACTCCAAAAAATTAACTGATGCCCACCAAGTCAGCTGGAAGCAGTTCCAAGAGACACATCACCCCATTCCCATTCACCCATCACCCTAACCACTTACTTTTTATAATAACAAAAAAAGGTGGAATGTTATTATTCCTAGCCACTTCTGGAGTCACATGACCACATATGTGCTGTCAGCAGTCAGGCAAAATGCTCATTCACTCCAGGGCCTTATGTCCTACATAATACATGCACAGCATAGTTACATAATCTGTATGTATGCATGGCATAGATTACATATGTAAGCCTATAGCACATGCCTGGAGTGACCTATAAAAGCAGACTCCACCCACTCCCCCTCTCTCTCTCCATACGTTCCTCTCCTGGAGGTCTACTCACATCTATCTTTTCCCTTCTTTAACAAAAACTCTTATAGTGGGTTCTGCTGTACCTCGTGTTTTCTTGTGCCTGGTAAATAACATTGGTAAATAAATAGCAGAAAGACTGTCAGAGCCAGAGGCTCTGGACACCTGCTGCTGGACAGAGTTTTTTAGACACAATGAGGACACTGCACCCATGAAATCTTAATAATATGATTGCTTAAACAAGACTTGAACAATGACGCCAGATAAGATGCCACCACAGATAGAGAAATTTCAAGAGACTCCACCCCTAGATGAAGAGCTACAAGTTATCAATGGCTGCTAATAGACAGAGAACAAGTCTACTCCAGAGACAGGTCCCCTGATAAGTTATCCCTCAACTGGTCATCCATAAACACATGTGCATAGACACAACATGAAATGGACTCAGTATGTATTTTAAATATGTATATGTGACATAGTGTGTGTGTATAACAGTAATAGTGATGGAAGAAAAAGTTGTGAAATTGAGAGGGAGTGAGGAGGGGACACAAGAGGAGCTAGAGTAGGAAGAAAAGGATTGAAATATCTTAAAAGAGTACTCATTATGAAACTCTAAAAAATGTTAAATTAAAAAATAATATTCATTTGAGGTAGGACCAAGTACCTCCCCCCTGCATCAAGGTTGAACAAGGCATCCCACCATAGATAATGGGATCCAAAAAACCAGCTCATACACCAGGGATAGATATTGATCCCACTGCCAGGAGCCCCTCAAACAGGCCCAGCTATACAACTGTCTCCCATGTGCAGAGGGCCTAGTCTGGTCCCATGCATGTTCCACAGCTGTCAGTCTAAAGTTCATGAGTTCCTATGAGTTTGGTTTAGATATCTCTGTAGATTTCCCCATCATGATCTTGACCCCACCCCCCCTTGCTCGTATAACCTCTCTTCCCTCTCTGTGACTGGACTCCTAGAGCTCAGGCTGGTGCTTGGCTGTGGATCTCTGCATCTGCTTCCATCAGTTACTGGATGACTCCCCAAGGGAGGCCTTACTCTTCTAGAGGAGAGATGGGGAGTGGATAGGGGTAGGGGAAGGCTGGAGGGAGTAAGAGGGGGATAAGAGGGGAATCTGTGGTTAGTATGTAAAATGAATTAAAAATTTCTTAAATAAAAAAAGAGAGCACATAAAATTGGGAAGGAATCGTGTGGAAGAGATAGGGAAGAAATTGGAAAGGAAGAAATAGAGGGTGGGTTTTGTCAAAACACATTTTATGTATAACTGAGATTCTCAAACAATAAAAAGGTTAAAAA
>CABHPQ010095128.1:0-34637 GCA_902168405.1 Peromyscus aztecus | reverse complement strand
TATATATAGAGAGAGAGAGAGAGAGAGAGAGAGAGAGAGAGAGTCAGCACAAAAGTGATAAAATGGAAACCACTAAAATTTTGTAGTCAAGGGAGGGAATAAAAAAGGAAATATGAAGGATACTGATTTCCATAATTGTTCTCTGCAATGAAAGATTTTATTTTCAATTTTATTGGAACTGCTGTGAATTATCTAATTCAAAGTTAAGTCTTAGCAATATAAAATTTCAACCTCAATAGTTTAAGCAACAAATATAAAATAGGCTACAGTTTGATACATAAAAATTTTAAAAAGTATGTACTAGGGAGATCATCTAACTTTGGAAATATACAAATAAGAATGAGAAAGACTATACAATAAATGAATGTATGACATTCAAGTTACTGTAGGCAGAATGACAAAGGATTCACAACAATCAGTATTCATGAATAACAATATAACTACATAACCATATAATGCTTATGGTGTTAGAATGCAGTAAAGAGGCCAACAAATTCCCATAACAACCCTGTATCTTGGACCCAGACATAAAGTGAATATAGGCATAGCTCTCTGACTTCAGAACAAAAGTATTGTTTATTTCATTTTTGAACTGTATCTTTTATAATTGTTGATTTATCATATCTATAACTATGCCCATTATTAGTGTCTTACATATGTATTCAAATTATATGTGTATTATCTATAACATATATATATATATTCATCCAACTATTCTAGTGCTTAAGGTACTATAAAATTACTGATGAGAAATACTGGTAAAGAGAAGGATGAATACATCCTGACCCTTTATATAGTAAGATTTATTCAAGTCTTTGGGTAGAACTTTTTCCTAGTATTGTTTAATCCTTTGTGTTTTTGCTTTCTTATGAAATTTTTGGGATCAATTTCTTCAAAATGTTGCTATATTGTTTCATAACATAAAATAATACAATATGCTGAATGACTCATTCCTAGAAAATTCTACAAAAAGACTAATAAATTTTAATGTCTTTTGCCAGGTATAAAAGTAAAAAGGAAAATAGTGAATGTGTTAGAAAGAGAAGAATATCCATTTGTATAGAAATTTCTAATGATTGGGGAAAATTTAAATTTAAATACCAATACTTGTGAATGAAAAGATTATCCAAATAGACTCAAGTTTAAATAATTTCTAGAATTTTGCATCATAAAAATTTAGCCAGTGGAAAGCTTAAAATTTGGTGCAGGAAGATGTCTTAGCAAGTAGAGTCACTTGATTGAAACTGGAGCTACCAGCAGTTGTCAGCAGTTATGTGGTGCTGGGAATTGAACCTGAGTCCTCAGCAAGAGCAGCAAGTGCTTTTAACTGCTGAGCCCTCTCTCTAGCTCCAGTCTGAAGCTCTCTTGATTTATACACACAGTCAGGGCCCAGCCTACCAGAAATCAACACAAGTAATGATGTTGATATTAATTCCAAACTTTATACTCTCTCTTCAGAAAGCTTTTATATAAGTCCACATTGTCTACAAAGTGTCATTCCTCATTGTCTTCATGTGACTGAAGAGCTGCTGGGCAAAGCTTACTGATTTCTTCAGAAAACTTGTCCTGACTCATAAGTTATTTGTCAGGTCCACTGTGTCTTACTAAACAAATCTGCCTTTTTCTACTATAGCAAGTACTATAATTACCTACTAATTTAGCTGTATACTGTACCAAACCATTGTCTGTAGGAATGAAGAAGAGTTAGTTTCTATCTTATTTTCTGCTCAGGTGACTGAAATGTTAATATGTTCTAGAAACACCCCCACAAATTTGCCTAGAAATAATAATTGACAAGGTGTTTGCATATCTTAGCCAAGTCAAGAGGAAACATAATATTAACAATCACAAACACTAATTTCTAGATCTTTCAGAGCCTTATTTCCCTTCTTGGGACCAGAAAAGCAGACATCAAGATGAGATTAGACATGAATGTTGTGCTTTAAAAGATGCAGTGCTAAGGAAGCAAACATAGGTGGTAAGATATGAGACTAGAATGCATTCTGGCATTTGTGAAAGAAGAAAAAAAATAATAAAATTTCATTATAAAGGCCTTCATACAGAAGTGCACTTATGAGTTATTGTCAGACAGATTAATGGAAGATTGTTCCTTAAAAAAGTCCATGATGATAAAAAAAAGACCTGCCACTAGTATATCATCAGTACTCAGTCATATGCTGGCTACAGCCATGGAGAAACAATCATAACAAGAGTAGCACAGTAAACCTAAAGGGACAACAACAGACATACAAATCAACAGTGCTCCCTGCAGCAAGAATCTAAGTAATGCCTACTGTTGCTACTGCAATTTGCCACTTTGGTTGCACAGATATATTCTTCCTAGGATGTTTGTGTATATTTTCTCTTTATTCTTGAAAATAACAATTGTTTTTGAGGTAATATGTAATATATACACTGATATATATATATATATATATATATATATATATATACTACAGGAATAGATGTATCTTTCAATTGTTTTACTTCTTAACTTTGTCAGTTTTTTGTATTCAAATCTGGGTTGTTACAGACAGTATAAATGTCAAAGATATTTTTTATTCAATCTAATAATTTTAATTGGTATAGAAGAAATAAAAATGCTCAATAAAGTATGAAAAAATAACCATCTGGGAAATGCAAATTAGGTTATATCATTTCTCTGTCTCATCCCAGTGAGAACGGATACTCTAAAAAAAGTGACAACAAATGCAGAGAAAGATTAAGAGAAAACGGAGCACTTCTACACTGTTCAAAAGAATCTCAAAGAGCACAGTAACTATGCAAATCACTATGAGGGAATCCAAAAAACTACTAAAATTATCATGGTACTATATGATGCAGTTGGACCAATTAGGGGTACATACACAAAAAGCTAAGTCAATATATCACAAAACATGCACACATTCATGCTTATGGCATCGTTATTCACAATAGTAAAGATATTGAACAACCCTATATGCCCTTCAACAGATGAATGGATAAAGAAATTGTGGTCTGTATACATAATGGAATTTCATTCAGCCATGAATAAATTATGAACAAATAATGAAATTATAATATTTTCAGGAAAATAAATTGAACTTAAGATCATTATAGTAAAATAAAATAAAATAAACTCAGAATGGCACATATTTAATGTTTTGTTCCACAGGTGAAATCTGGTTTAAACATATCTATATAGATAGATGTAGATGACATAAATATAGATATATGATATAAATATATAAAAGGGACTATGTAGGAGAGAAAAAGGTCTAAACAGAGGGGGTTACAACAGAGAAGATTGAGAAGGAAGAAAGAACAATAACTAAAAAAATTCACTCATGGGGCTAGGCCTGCCTGGGCTGAGTCCACCAGGTCGATCTCAATCCTCGGGGGAGTCTTTGCCTCGGAGGAGATGGAAATGGGGGTGGATGGGGGAGGGGAGGGGGATGGGGCGGGAGGAGGGAGAACGGGGGAACCTATGACTGATATGTAAAGTTGAATTATGTTGTAAAATAAAATAAAATAAATTAAATGGAAAAAAAATAAAATAAAAATAGAAATGTAAAAAAAAAATTCACTCATATGTAGAATATATATCAAATATAAAAGTATAACTTATACACATATTTAAGATATCAAATACAAATATATGTAATACAAATCAATAAAATATTTAAATATATGCATCAGAAATGGAGAATAATTTGGTATCCTGAACTTTTAGTGTCTGGAAAAGTAAAATATAAGAGAGAATGACACAAAAGACAGAAGGAAAACTTGAGAGTATACTGTTTTAGAGTTTCTATGAATGCAATATTTCTCATGTATGCTCATGTGTATATTAAAATAGGTTGATGCATAGAGCTAATATTTGAGGAAAGAAAAGTAGAAGTATTAAAAGGAAAGATGATGTTGGAATGAATATAAGCAAAGTGGTGAACTTTGGGGAGACACATAACATTGCCTGACATGGAATTTTCTGGGACTCAAAGACAGTTTAAGAGTTGCCAACAAATAAAGAAGGCAGAGGCTATTCCTGGAGCAAATACAATTTTCTTTCTGTGAAACTGTACCCAAAAATACCTTCATCTCTTATTTTGTAACCATTATTACTTTTGAAAATTCTTTTATAGGGTGTCAATTCTACTTTATGTTTGTCTACTCAATGTTCTTTTTGACATTGCCCACTATTGGCCAAATGGCAGAATCTTTAGTCCAGAAAATATGCTCTTCCTAACATGATATCATCTCAGGAAAATGCTAGTAAAATCTTCAGTAACCAGCCTAAGAATTGTCCTTACCTCATATTTCACTGAAGAATGGATTATTTTTCCTGGCCAAGCAAAAAATGGCTCAGTTATATAATCAATCTTTATATTATTTTCTATAATGACTCCTGATTCCTGCTGTGCCAATTTGCATCCTTTGAGAATCTGGTGGGGTTATGGGTGAGGGAGTGTATTATAAATAGGAAAAAGTTTCAGATAGCAGTTCAGTTATTTTATTGAAATATGCAAAAAATTCTCAGCTTTACCAATGAAATGACTCCATGCAAAGCTTGCTACTACAGGAGCCCTGCCTGTATCAAGTACAGATGTCCTGGAAATGAGACACCTGTTGTGTTTAGTATTTGTGTGGCTACAGCTCCTGGGAAAACTGTGGCCCTGAAGAAAGTGCCATAGTAAATGCAAAAGTGTAGCAGTTAGAGGCTCTTAGTCTGCTACGCTCCCTGCAGCAGATTCTCTTGAAGGGAGATCTGAGCAGAGGAGTTTACTTTCATAGTTGTCACATCTGGAAAATGCTTAATACTGTTTCCCAAGAAGATACAAGATGTTATACAAATGGATCTATTTTAAGTATATTCTCCAGATGGGAAAGCCTTCTCCTTCAAAACTAGCCTTTCGCATTTTAATTATGAAGAGAGAAATCAGTCACTATATAAATCACAATGCAGCATGCTCAGATTAGAAAGCAGAAAATTGCTGAATAAGTCTTTGGCACAACATGCTAAGGTCAAGAGCAGTTACTAATACATGGCTTAGAGCAAGCAATAAGCATCACAGTACATATTAGTCCAGGCCACAATGAGCAAAAGCAATTCAGAAAGGCAAAACAGTATCCAGTCAATGTTAAAATCATTCTTTTAGCAGAAATGTTTTAAAGATCATAAGATATAATTTCTATAGAAATTGGGAGCTAATCCCCGAATAAGTCTAGCCTAGACACGTCAAAGAACGTAACTAGCCAAGATAAAGGGGGGAAAGTTGCATAGACAGGAGGCAGTTGCTAACATTTTATGTTCCCATAACAGTCATCTTTTGCTGCTTTACTGAACACTAAGAATATGGCCTCATTAATTAACCATATCCACCTACAAGTCACTACAGAGGTGCTTGGCAGAGAAATCAAGCCTATTTCAGGGAGTCCATCTAATGGCAGATAAATAATTAGTTTGTGCAGAATGTTTAAAAAACAGTTAATTGCCACACCTTCAATTGGAATTTGGAGACATGGACCCCTGACTTCAAGGAGGTAAGTCAGATTTACTCTTGGGATTTCTCTATTCATTGTTAGAAGTAAAATTTGGTTTCTTATTTTCTGTTTCAAATCTGATAGACAACAGGTTTGAAAATATGTGAAAGGAAGTTCTATATGTATTTGAGTATTATAGATGAATTCCTAAATGGTCTTATTAAATAAAAACCTGGAGCCAGATATTGGGGTTGAAACCTGAGTGATCAGAGGAATAGGAAAAGCCACAGCTACTCATCAACTCCACAGCTTTCAAAGAGACTTACTTCCTGTATACTCATGCCTATATGCCTTTCTGTTCTGCTGTATCATTTGCTCTGTCTGTCTAGTGACATCACTTCCTCTTCCTGCCCAGCTCTGTCACTTCCTGTCTGTCTGTATAGACCTCCAGACCTCCATGGTTAACTAGTGTTGGAATTTAAGGTGTGTGCCACCATGCCTGGCTCTGTTCCCAGTGTGGCCTCAAACTCACAGAGATCCAGACAGGTCCCTGCCTCCAGAGTGATAGGATTAAAGGTGTGTGCTACCATTGCCTGACTTCTGTGTTTATTATAGTGTCTGGCTTTTCCTCTGATCCTCAGATAAATTTTATTGGGGAACACAGTATATTGGGGGACACAATACATCCCCACAGAGTATATATTAGTCTGATGACTATGACTATTATTAGGTAGATTTATATTTTTATTTAATATCTCAAAGACTGATAATGTAATTATTGGTTGGCCATTGTTGAATTATCAATTTTATAATGTTTTATACTGTTAATTTATTTTAATTTCTTTTGTAAATATGGAATATAATTCATAGATAATCTGAAAATAAGTTAAATATATATTTTCCTTCAAGTGGTTACTTTTGACAAAGGAAATGCAAATAAAATGCAGTTAAAAGCCATGTGACTAACAAAGTGAAGGGAATATGAAAAAGCTATGTGAAACATACAATCTTGTTACCAAAATGAATGAATATATATATATATATATATATATATATATATATATATATATCAGCATTAAAGGGAGTTACCCTGAATGGCTAGAAAATGCTTCTCCTAGAAGCAGTGGGTTACTAATAAAAATCTCTAGTCCCAGGTATGGGATACCACCACAATAGTTGGTCAGGGAGAAGCCAGAGACTCTCTGAAACAACATAGATTCTTATCATTCTTCTTGACTACTTTTCAAAACTAGAGGATAACTATTTCTGAAGGTACCACAGATGAAGGCTTAGCCTTAAGCAAAACATTTTTACCACCTTCCAAGGGAATCATGGAAGAAGGAGCAGAAAGTATGTAAGAGCTGAAGCATAAGGTGAAGGATTGCAAAATGCTATCTTTATACTTGACATAGCCATTGCAATCCTAAACTCACACCAACTGTGGTTTTCAGGAATGACCCCTCATAAAACTAGCCATGTAATCAATCAGTCATGGATGGAAGAGAGGCTCATAGTACCCTATCCCTCCTTGTTGAACTGTTGGCTATTGATGTATTCTTGGATAAAGGGAATCCTTGTCTTCAGTTGTGTATTTCCAGGCACTAATGGTCACAGAGACAATCTTGATTAAATTCAGTGGCTCATAAAACCAAATAAATAGACTTGAAAATAAGAATGAGATTTGTGTTGGAAAGCATGGATAGGCAGGGGTAGTGAGAATATGGGTGAAATTCTGGATGAAAGTAGTCAGAATATATTATGTACATGTATGAAATTATCAAAGAACAAATGTAACTAATAAAAAACTCAAAAACTCAAGGACCAGCTAGTCTGTAGACAGCATGGAAGAAAGAAAAAAGACACCCTTAACATGTAAAGAAAAATAGAATGCAGAGTGTTAATAAGTAAATGGGACATATCTATCACAGCCCCTATTCCCAAGGCTCAAGGGATCAAGATATATGTAATGGTTAGCTGAATGTGTGTTGAAACAATATTTGTCAAGCATAACAGGGCCACTGCACACTCACAAACTCACAGTGACTGTATCTGCATGCACAAGACCAACCTGACCAGAATCCCAGCACAGATAGGGGAAAGGATCATAAAGTCCCACACCTAGCTAAGGAGCTATTAGTAATTGATAGCTTCTGTGGGAGGAGGAGTCAGTTTTCTTCAGATATGTGGTCCCTGAGAGGCTACCTGTGCTCCAGTAGATGGTCTTACAACCATGCATATGCAGGCAGCAATAAGTGAACTCAGTGGGTTTGAAAAATAAAGAGCACATGAAATTGGGAGAGAAAGATGGTAGGAAGACAGGAGAGTAATTGGTGAGGAAAAATGGGAAAATTTGATCAAAATACATTATATACATTTAGGAAACTCTCAGCAATAAAAACAATAATAAAAAAGAAACAAGTATGCAGAGGAACACAAATAAAAATTTAAAAAAATTGGCTTTAAGTATGCAAACTAGAAAATACTGTAGGGACTTCTATCTGGGAAGCTGAATAGTCTCCACCTTGATATATTCACTCAGAAAAATAAAATAAAGACCAGGAAATAAAAGAGACCCTTCCTCATCAAGGTGGAAGGCAAGAACCAACTTCTGAAATTATTCCTCTTATAATCATATGAGAGTTTTGTCATGCACAAACACCAAACACAATACAAACACAATAATAATTAAAAGTTTTTAAAAGGCATACTCAATGATTAGACATAATTTCTATTTATAACGTATTAAGAGAAGTGTTTTTTTTTTTTAACACACACAGATGCTGATGAACTATGTGAGGGAAGTAAAGGGACAGTGCATAAGAACATTCTAGTGAAGTCTCTATCTAGAACCAAAAATGGCCATACCCATTCTTGAAGATGACCTCTGTCTATGAGTTGATCATTTTATAACAGAAAAATATTGCAATGTGTGTGTTATTGAGATTCAAGCTTGGAAAAGTGAGGTGTTTACTGACCTCATATTTTCTTCTGAGAATATTATGAAAAGGAAGTAACCCTTTTGAGTACAAGAAGTAAATGTAAGTAATGCAGTAATATAGACTTAGGAATTTTTCTTTCTAAGGAATATCCCACATTCATTAACACATTCATAACACATAGGCAAGGTAGGTATGTAACATCCCCTTTGATTCTAGGATTATCTAGTTTTCATTGTGCCTGTTAGAGGTTTCACTTCTAATTTATATAGTTAGTTATCTTTGTCACAGCATGAGGCTTTATAGCTGAGCAAGCAGCTTTGGCAAAAAGTCTAAGGCACTAGGGTTGAAGAGGGACAAAGGGAATTAAGTTGGCTGGAGGCCTGAGTAACTCGTAAAGGCCACATAAAATGAAATCAGTTAATTTTCAGTGCTTATATAGACGTTAGTCAATTTCTGTCTTTGTTTCTAAATGAAATAGGGAAATTTTGGCTGCCTGTGAACTTGTCATAGCAACAAAGAACAATTTTATTCATCTTCCCCAGGAATAAGTTCTTATATGTATGTATACAGAGTGATAGAAGCTTGTTCAAATGAATATTCGTTTGGGAGCTTTAGGGATTCTGAAAGGGGGCACAACTGTGATTCTTCACTGACTAGGTGAATGAAGGCAGCCATCTAAGAAGGGTGAAAGAGCCAGCTGGAACGAAAGTAGTATCAGTAGTGGCAGGAAAGATAATGCTTTAAGACCCTGGGAACCAATGCACACAAGCTTTCCTCTAGCTCGTTGCTGTTAAGTACACTTCCATTGGAGGCTGTCCAGGAGAGATTCCAACCTATTATACACCCCCTTACAGTAATGGCTGGGACACACAGTAACTAGGAAAAGCTAAAGAAATAACAGACATAGAATCAGAACACAAACAAAAGGACTGATTTGCCTTACAGACCTTTGGTTAACTCAGTCTTCCTCTCTTACTTATATATCCTTACAAGACAAAAATACCTAGATTTAAGGAAATAAGAATATGAAAATACTGACACAATTCATCATAAGTATCAATAGCCATTGTACAAAGATACAAATATTTCAATGCAGATAAAGAATAATGTGTAACAGGGATGTTAATTTGAAATTAATTTTAGACAAATATATGCTTATTATGAATACAGTAAGTATATGCAAAAATTTCTATTTTTATAGGAGAAATTCAGTCATTCATAATTTATTATTTATTTGATTTAAGGATTTTTCACATTTCCAAACACTAAAATTTAATATGATAGCTTGTCTTTTATTAAATGCCAAGACTAGAGAACCTTGTAATTTAAAATCTGAGAAGTGATGGCATCCTGGAATCAGGATCTAGAAGATGAAGGGTCCCATCCTCTTACTATCTTCTGTGATTAAAGAGGTAAATTAATAAGACAAAGATTTAATATCACAGCTCAATTCCACAATTAATAGATTTGGAATGCACTCTAAGGGAATAAGAAATTGTCTTTATTCCCATCTCTATTGCTGTATTCCGGAGTAGAGGAAGTTTTCCACAACACAAATTATTAGTGTTCTTCCTGTGCAGAAAGTATGGGAAATATCATGATCACAGACTGCAAAAGTAGCAATGGAGAATTGCTATCAATGAAAATGATGATCAATAAGAAAAAAAAAACAAAACTGTAAAGCAAAGCAAAACAAAAACCAAAAATCAAGAAAAACAGTCCAGAAATCATGATAATTTTGTGTGTGGAGGGGGATATTTGCACATGGATTCAGTTGCCCTTGAAAGCCAGAAGAGGGAGCTGTATCTGCTAGATTTGGAGTCAGGCAACTGTGAGCTGTGTAATATGTGTGCTGGGAAATTAATTCAGGTCTTCTGCAAGAGCAGTAGAATTTCTTAACCACTGAGCCATCTCTCCCTGCCCCATGCTCTTGTACCCAATTTAGGGATAGGATGTTTCCATTCTTCTAGCCTTATCATGATTCCAGCATTGTTTTTCATGATGGGCATCAAAGAACATCTATATGGAGTTTGATTTAAATATGGCAAAGCTAGCCATTTGGGCAAGAAATGGCCTTTGCCTCTACTGCTAACATTATGCTGCCCAAACTGGACAAGCAGGGCGCAAAAGGAAGTAACTGCTGAACTTTACTAAGACAGAGTAGGACAGTAATCCAAAATTTCTGCTTCACAGAAAAGTCTGGCAGATGCCAATTAACTCATTAAAATAACAAAAGGAAATGTACTGAAAATTTGGAGTTAACAAGATCACATTAAAAAGAAAAATATTGCTATGATATGTTAATTTTTTTTTAAAAAAAGTAATGTGTTTTTGTCTATACCCACATATGTACATGTGTACTTTAAGTTATTAAAATAATTATGTGTTATTATAGAAAATATTCTCTAAAGTTAAAAGAAGACACTAAATCAAGAACAGGACAGAAAGATATGAAACACACAGGAATAAAACTGGTAGCTTTAAATACACACAACAAATCCAGTCACCTCAAAAATAAAATTAAATGAAGAATTTCAACAATCTTATAGGAAACATGTCTCCAATATTTTAGAAAAAATACACTTCTCTGCTGTCTTTATTGGCTACACATATCAGGTTCAAAGACAAAAATAGCAGAAATAGCTTTATAAGAAAAGTATAGAAGTAAATTTGTCATGTAAACACCAACCATAAGAAAGCTGCAATTGCTACATTCATAAATTGGACTTTAAACTCAGGGCTTCAATCAATAAAACAGTAGAATCAATGAAGCAATAGAAACAAACAAACAAAACAGTACAAAAAATCAGTGCAATAAAGTGTTAGTTTTTTGACAATTTCAACAAGACTGACAAACATTTAGCCAAACTAACTGAAACAGAGAGAGATTCAAATTAAAAGGGAGACACCGCTATAGACACAGAAAAAACTTAGAGACTCACAAGGACATTGTTTAAAAATCTGTGTTCAATCATACTGGAAAACCTAAAAGAAATGGATGGATTTCTTGATATATGTGACCTACCAAAGCTCAATCTGAAATAAACACATTAAACAGTCTACAAAGCTACAGGGCACTATGAAGGTTAGCTGGTACAAAGTAAGCTTCCACTGTCAACTCCATTTGGTTTTTTTGTTCTACACCTGAAGTATACATTATCTTTAGCAATTAGGTCTTACAATCAAGTTCTGATGGACAACCAAGACCAATGGTTATAACCTGTATTGTTTGAGAGGTGTCTAGGGTTTCCAAGGCCATCAACTTGTAAGGAGATGGACAACAGCTGGAACTGGGAATTTGATCATAAATGGCTTCTAGCAAGAACATTATTATCCATGAAAGGTACCTCCATTCAAGCCTTTCTTTTAAGATTATGTTTTAATAAGCTTACAAAATAGTAGAGCCAATGGCTCTTGATGCTATTATAGTCCCTATAACATCCTAGGAGGAATCCTACTGTTTATACTTTTGCTATTTTTCTTAAATGATCATGTTATCAAACTGACTCCTAAATATTCATGTTTAAGTGATTAATAATGAACCCAGACTAAATCAGAAAAGCTTCTTACTGCAGCATGCAAAGGTTAAGGCAGAAACCCATAACTAGCCAAATTTCTGAGTGTTGTGATGGCCTTGAATGGGATATCTATACCACCCCACACCATCATTCAGAAAACACTGTGGGCGAAGGAAAATTATAGAAAAAGAAAAGAAACAGAGCGTGTGAAGATGTTCATGAAAAAAAGACTTCTGGACAGGAAATAGCTATTGTATTCAAAACTTCACTGTAGCTATGGTTTATCTGCAAAAAAACTTGTACAAGATTAGGCCACTTAACATGTCATCATGGATTAAGGAGGGGCCCAGAAAGCTTTCACCTTCCTGACAGACTATTTGCAATTAACAGTTGTTGAAGGCTTGTCATTTTCTTCAGTGATGTAGCCACTGATTAAGTTGCTCATACTATTAAATAACCTCCCATTCATGCTCAGGCAAAAATCTGTAATTAAACTCTGAGGTCCACACACATAAAAACGAAATGAAAGTAGGTGGGGGACTTTTTGAGAAAAAGTGTTCCAAAGGGTGGGGAATGGGGATGAGAGACAGGAAAGGGGCCAAAATTCATTATATAAATATATACATAATACATGTATAATGTGTATGTGTCCCCGCCCTGCCCCGTCCCTAACTTCATGGCCCAGGGATGGGCTGCAGACTGCTGCAGCGCTGGCCCTCGGGCCCTTGGGCCAGTGGCAGATGTCCAGGAGCCCCACTCTCCCCTGCAGGTAAGTCCAGAGCCTGATCTGAGGGTGGAGCTCACTGTTCTCTGGAGTCCTAGTGGTGGTTGTAGGGGCCCATGCCCATCCCCGCTGGGAGGGGTCCAGGGGCTGCTGTGGACCTGCCTTACTGGCCTAACTGGGCTGATTGTGTTGACCTGAGCTGAACTCTGCCCTGGGGAAATGAAGGTTGGTCACACCCAGTGCAGCAGAAAGAGCCTGGAGCACTGAGGCCTAGGAGGTGCAAGTTAGGCTGGAAAGAGCTGGTGGAGCCATATAATATATTTTAACATATATATTTAATTTAGTTAAAAATAACAGATAAAAAATATCCTAAATTTCCACATTAGAAAACTAGAAAAATTATAACAAACTAAATACAAATCAATCAGAAAAAATAGTTAAGATTTAGGTAAAATCCAATGAAATAGAGAATGGAAAAATCAATGAAACTAAAAAGTTGGTTCTTTGAACAGAGCAAAAATTGACAAAAGTTTACCTAGACTGCAAAAACAATAAGAGGAAGACAGAAAACACACAAATCAGAAGTAAAAGAGATAGCACCACTAACAAACAGTGTAGCCAAAAACTTTTAAAAGAGTATAAGGAAGTACTGCAGGCCTTACAATTATGTAATGTAGAAACCAGATGCAATGGGCATATATCTAAATAGACATAGACTACAAAGCATGTATATAACCAAAATTAAGTGATCAGCCCTGAAACAGGTAACATCATACTCACTGAACAGGTTGTAAGGTTGTATTTATATATTTAGGAATACGTGTGTGTGTGTGTGTGTGTGTGTGTGTGTGTGTGTGTGTGTGTATGCTAAAAAGGAGACCATGATTTTAAAGAAAAGCCAGTAAGTAGATGGGAAGAATTAGAAGGAGGAAAGGGGAGTTGGAAAATGATGTAGTTATAGTTTAATTAAAAAATATATATTAAGAAGAAATGAGACAAAGAGCTAGAAATATGTGTACAAGGCTTGAAAGATGGCTCAGTGTATAAAGCACTTTCCATGCAAGCACAGAGACTTGAGTTCAGATCTTCAGCACCTGTATAAACACCAGGCAGATATGTTGGCAGCTTGGATTCACAGCACTCAGAAGGCAAAAACAAAGGATTCACCAGGCAATCAAGCTAGTTAGGCTAGCCGGATTGGCAAGCTCCAGGTTTAGTTAATAACTCTGCCTTAATAAAATAAAAGGTAGGAAGCAATTGAGAAAGCATACAGCTTCAAACTCTGGTTTCTGTATGAAACACGAATACACAGAAATGCATACATGCTTACATACATATGAACATGAACATATAGATGCGTGCACATCACACTAACAAACATGTGTAAAAGATAGAATATTATGGTGATATTTTCTTTTGTACTTAAATGTTATTTGTATGTTAATAAATAAAATTGCCTGGGGGTCAGAGTTATTAGCAAGCCATAGGAAAGCAGGGTGGTGTTGGTGTATGCTTGTAGTCCTAGCACTTGGTAGGCAGAGTTAGGTAAGTCTCTGTGTGTTCAGGGATACAGCCAGCATTGGATACACATGCCTTTAATCTCAATACCAACCATGGAACACCTGGAGGTCTATACAGATAGGTCGTGATGAGGAGGTCATGTGGTTGGGTTTACGACCAATGAGAAGGCAGAACAGAAATTCTATATAAGGATTTTAACACAGGAGGTGCTGCTGGTTCAGAGAGGTAGGACCACCGCAGGAGGAAGGGTAAGGTTTTAGCTCTTTGCTCTGACCTCTTGGCTTTCTTCCTTGCATTGGTTCTGTGTTTTTTTATTTAATAAAACGGTTGGTTACATCTACAGAATATATACTAATTAATTACAAATAAAAACTTAGACACTTTGCTCAATGATTACAAACATCCCTCAAAGACAGAGACTAGACCCATATGCCTCCAACTAGAAATTTCCACCAGCATTTAAAGAAGAATTCATGCTGGTTATCTACAAGATTATTTGAAATAGGAGACAATGGAATATTTTCCAGCTCATTCTATGAAGCCTGTTATTCATTATACAAACCAGACAAATATATGGAAAGGAAAGAAAACTACTACTCAGTTTCGATTATAGTTACAAAAGTTCTCAAACAATATTAGCAAATCAAATACTGAAACACATAGCAAGCATTTTCTACCATAATCAAGTGACATTTATTTTAAGAAGCCAAGGTTAAATTAATACCTGAACATCAAATTTCAATTATTTGATTTTATATCACAGAAATTGGACAAAATCTACATTATCATCTTCAAAGACACAGAAAAAATATTAGATAGTATCTAAAAATGTTTAAGGTTAAAGACAATAAACTTAAATGTGTGTGAAGGAACTTCTTCAACACATTAAAACCAATTGAAAAACCCATGAGCTAACATTATATGTGTTGTTAAATGGACTCAATGTATAGCCTTTTCGATGTTCACTTTATAGCAGTCTAAGAACATCAACTCAAAGCTCACTGGCACCAGACACAAACTTTAACATATTCAGTTGCTTTAAATACAGTCTTCAACAGTCTATTCTTAGTCCTGTAGAGCCTGACTGCTTTGCATATCCTGCAAAATTACACATAACATCTGCTAACCATAGATAAAGCAAACCTTGTATCTATAAAAGATCATAAATTCTGCTGCTTCTTTGGAGCTATCTGAACCAAAGTTTTTCTACTGTTCCACTGAGTAATGTTACCCCAATATATAAGCACTTCTCTAACTCTCCTCGCAAAATAATTGCCCTCTTTCACCTCTCATTCTGAATGTGGAACTCATATTCGGAGTGGGTTTCTTCTGTGAATTAAAGCTTGGGAAATACCCTCATAGACATAGCCAATTATGTACTTCCATGGTAATTTTAAAACCTGTTAAATTGGACATGGAAATTAATTATCGCCTCTGCATGTGTATTAGTTACTTTGGGAAGTTCACTGTGACACTGTGTCTCCTAGGAATGCCAGAAGCTATATCCATAAAGTCTCACCAACATGACTGCACAAATATGAGCTAAACATGGGTGATATATCAATAGACATGCTAAAGTAGACAAGGAAAAGCCCAGGAAGCCTCAACCACATACTAAGAACTATAAGCAACTAAAGAATGTTGACAGAGCTGGGAGACTGAAACTGTTACCTGAGACAGAGCCTGCCAGCACCCAACTGGACTAAGAGGTGAGTCTTTATCCTCATACCCAAACATCCCAGCCCCTAAGCTTTGGGCCCAGTGGCACAACCCTGCAACCCTACACCACTACCCATTGCAGTCCCAACTTCAGGCCAGTTGGCAGGCAGACCTCCTGCACACAGGTCAGACTACCACCATCCCCAACAGACCCTGTAACCCAAGCCCCACATCCCCCAAATCCCACCCACCCTCCTAGACTGCAATTGTTCCCTGAGACAGAGCCCACCAGTACCCGATTGGACTAAGAGTACAAGTTTCAGGCCAGTTGACAGGCAGACCTCCATAAGACAGGTCAGACTAACACCATCTACCAAAGGCTAAGACAGCAGCTACTCCAGAGCCCACTAGCGCCAAATAGACTAAGAGCTCCCACTGGATCAAGAGTATCAATCAGATCAAGAGAGGCTCCCTCAGACACAGACACCACTTGCACCAAGTAGAGAAAGAGATGGGTAGACGCCAGTGCAAAAATACAGTCAACAACATAAAAACCAATGTGGCTCCATCAGAACCTACATCAGCAAGACCTGAACATCTCAACACAGAAGAAAAAGAAGATATCAACCATAAAATGACTATAAGAAGATATTAGAGATCTTAAAAGAGGAAATGAAAAATTCCCTTAAATAAATTGAGGAAAAGTCAAACAAAAAATGGGAAGAAATCAGTAAATCCATTGAAAGGCAAGAGAAAGCAACTAAACAAGTTAGGGAAACAGTTCAAGATTTGAAAACTGAAATGGAGACAATAAAGAAGACACAAACTAAGGTAATACTGGAAGTGGAAAATCTGAGTAAATGAACAAGAACTACAGATGCAAGTATAACCAGCAGAATGCAAGAGATGGAAAAGCAGATCTCTGGCGTTGAAGATACGGTAGAGGAAATAGATTCATCAGTCAAAGAAAGCACTAAAGCCAACAAAGTCATGACACAAAATGTCCAGGAAATTGGGGACACCATGAAAAGACCAAACCTAAGAATAATAGGGATAGAAGAAGGAGAGGAATACCAACTCAAAGGCACAGAAAATATATTCAACAAGATCATAGAAGAAAAATTTCCCAGCCAGGCGTTGGTGGTGCACATCTTTAATCCCAGCACTCGGGAGGCAGAGGCAGGTGGATCTCTGTGAGTTCGAGGCCAGCCTGGGCTACCAAGTGAGCTCCAGGAAAGGCGCAATGCTACACAGAGAAACCCTGTCTTGAAAAACCAAAAAAAAAAAGAAAAGAAAAAGAAAAATTTCCCAACCTAAAGAAGGAAATGCCTAAAAAGATACAAGAAGGCTATAGAAGACCAAAAAGATTGGATCCAAAAAAAGTCCCTAGCCACATAATAATCAAACCAGTAAACATACAGAATAAAGAAAAAAACATTAAGAGCTGCAAAGGAAAAAGGCCAAGTAACATAAAAAGGCAGACCTATAAGGACAACACCTGACTTCTCAGTGGAGACTCTAAAAGCCAGAAGGTCCTGGACAGACAGTATGCAGACACCAAGAGACCATGGATGCCAACCCAGATTGTTATTCCCAGAAAAACTCTCAATCAAAATACATGGAGTAAACAAAATATTCCATTATAAAACCAGATTTAAACAATATCTTTCCATAAATCCAGCCCTATAGAAAGCACTTGAAGAAAAAAATCCAACCTAAGGAAGTTAGATACACCCATGAGAGCACAGGCAATAGATAGTCCTATACAAACTAATACCAAAGAAGAGAAACATACAACACTACCACCAAAAAATAACAGGAATTAACAATAACTAGTCATTAATATCCATCAATATCAATGGTCTCAATTCACCTATAAAAAGACACAGGCTAACAGAATGGATATGAAAACAAAATCCATCCATTTGCTGCATACAAGTAACACACCTCAACTTCAGAGACAGACACTACTTCAGAATAAAAGGCTGGGAAAAGACATTCCAATCAAATGGATTTAAGAAGAAGGCTGGTGTAGCTATCCTAATATCTAATAAAATAGACTTCAAACTAAAATCAATCAAAAAGGATCCAGAAGAACATGACATATTTATCACAGGGAAAATCCGACAAGATGAAGTATCAATTCTGAATATTTATGCCCCAATACAAGGGCACCTACATTCATAAAAGAAACATTACTAAAGCTTAAATCACACATCAAACCCCATACACTAGTAGTGGGAGACTTCAACACCCCACTCTGACCAATGGACAGGTCAGCCAGACAGAAACTTAACAGAGAAATAAGGGAACTAAGAGACATGATGACTCAAATGGACTCAATAGCTATCTACAGAACATTCCACCCTAACACAAAAGAATATACCTTCTTTTCAGCACCCCATGAAACCTTCTCCAAAACTGATCACATGCTTGGTCACATAGCAAATCTCAACAGATACAAAAAAATTGAAATAAACTCCTGTGTCTTATAAGACCACTATGACATAAAGTTAGATTTCAACAACAACAAAGATTACAGAAAGCCTACAATCTCATGGAAACTGAATAATGCCCAATTGAATCACCAATGGGTCAAAGAAGAAATAAAGAAATTAAAGATTTCTAGAATTCAGTGAAAATGAATGTACAACATACCAAAACTTATGAGACACCATGAAAGCAGTGCTAAGAGGAAAATTCATTGCTCTAAATGCCCACATAAAGAAGTTGGAGAAATCTCACACTAGTGACTTAACAGCACACCTGAAAGCTCTAGAACAAGAAGAAGCAAACTCACCCAGAAGAAACAAATGCCAGGAAATAATCAAATTGAAAGCTGAAATCAATAAAATAGAAACAAAGAGAAAAATACAAAGAATCAATGAAACAAAGAGTTGTTTCTTTGAGAAAATCAACAACATCGACAAGCCCTTATCCAAATTAACCAAAAAGCACAGAGAGAGAACATCAAAATTAACAGAAATGAAAAGGGGGACGTAACGATAGACAATGAGGAAATCCAGAGAATCATCATGTCATGCTTCAAAAACATGTACTCCACAAAACTGGAAAATCTGAAAGAAATGGATGGTTTTCTGGATAGATACCCCATACCAAAGTTAAATCAAGACCAGATAAACTATTTAAGACCAATAACCCCTAAGGAAATAGAAACAGTCATTAAAATTCTCCCAACCAAAAAAGGCCCAGGACCGGATGGTTTCAGCACAGAATTCTACCAGATTTTCAAAGAAGGGCTAAAACCAATACTCTTCAAATTGTTTCACAAATAGAAACAGAAGGAATATTACCAAATTCTTTTTATGAGGCTACAGTTACCCTGATACCCAAACCACACAAAGATGCAACAAAGAAAGAGAATTACAGACTAATCTCCCTCATGAACATTGATGCAAAAATACTCAATAAAATACTGGCTAACTGAATCCAGGAACACATCAAAAAATTATCCACCAAAACCAAGTAGGCTTCATCCCAGGGATGCAAGGATAGTTCAACATACAAAAATCTGTCAATGTAATACACCATATAAACAAACTGAAAGAAAAAAAACCACATGATCATCTCATTGGATGCTAAAAAAGCCTTTGACAAAATCCAACACCTCTTCATGATAAAGGTTCTAAAGAGATGAGGAATACAAGGAAAATATCTAAACATAATAAATGCAATTTACAGCAAGCAGACAGCCTACATCAAATTAAATGAAGAGAAACTCAAATGTAGTGATTCCACTAAAATCAGGAACGAGACAAGGCTGTCCACTCTCCCCATACTTATTCAACATAGTACTTGAATTTCTAGTTAGAGCAATAATACAACAAAAGGAGATCAAGGGGATAGAAATTAGAAAGGAAGAAGTCAAACTTTGATTATTTGCAGACTATATGATAGTAAACAATAGTGATCCTAAAAATTCTACCAGGGAACTCCTACAGCTGATAAACTCCTTCAGTATGATGGAAGGATATAAGATTAACTCAAAAACATCAATAGCCCTCCTATATACAAATGATAAATGGGCTGAGAAAGAAATCAGAGAAATATCACCCTTTACAATAGCCACAAATGATATAAAATACCTTGTGGTAACTCTAACTAAGCAAGTGAAAGACCTGTATGATAAGAACTTTAAATCTCTGAAGAAAGAAATCAAAGAAGATATCTGAAAATGGAAAGATCTCCCATGCTCATGGATAGGTAGAATCAACATTATAAAAATGGCAATCTTACCAAAAGCAATGTACAGATTCAATGCAATCCCCATCAAAATCCCAACAGAATTCTTCACAGACTTGGAAAGAACTATACTTAACTTTATATGGAAAAACAAAAAACCTGGCATAGCTAAAAGAATCCTGTATAATAAAGCAACATCTTGAGGCATCATGATCCCTGACCTCAAGCTCTACTATAGAGCTATATTAATAAAAACAGCTTGATACTGGCATAAAAACCTACACATGGACCAATCGAATCGAATTGAAGACCCTGACATTAATCCACACACCTATGAACATATGATTTTCAACAAAAAAGCCAAAACTGTACCCTGGAAAAAAGAAAGCATCTTCATCAAGTGGAGCTGGCATAACTGAATATCAACATGCAGAAGATTGCAAATCGATCCATATCTGTTGCCATGCACAAAACTCAAGTCCAAGTGGGTCAAAGACCTCAACATAAATCCAGTTACACTGAACTTGATAGAAGGGAAAGTAGGAAGTAGTCTGCAATGCATTGGCACAGGAGACCACTTCCTGAATATAATACCAGTAGCACAGACACTGAGAGAAACAATTAATATATGGGACCTCTTGAAACTGAGAAGCTTTTGTAGAGCAAAGGGCACAATCACCAAGACAAAACAACAGCCTACAGAATGGGACAAGATCTTCACCAACCCCACATCTGACAGAGGGCTGATCTCCAAAATACATTAAAAACTCAAAAAACTAGACTTCAAAATACTGAACAATCCAATTAAAAAATGGACTATAAAGCTAAACAGAGATTTCTCAACAGAAGAATCTCAAATGGCTGAAAGACATTTAATGAATTGCTTAACATCCTTTAGTCATCAGGGAAATGCAAATCAAAACAATTCTGAGATACCATCTTACATCTGTCAGAATGGCTAAGATCAAAAAACCTGAAGACAGCTTATATTGGAGAGGATGTGCAGCAAGGGGAAAACTCCTCCACTATTGGTGGGAATGCAACTTTGTACAGCCACTCTGGAAATCAGTATGGCGGTTTCTCAGAAAACTGGGAATAAGTCTTCCTCAAGACCCAGCTATACCACTCTTGGGCATATATCCAAGGAATGCCAGTCTTACCACACATGCTCAACTGTGTTCATAGCAGCATTATTCATAATAGCAAGAACCTGGAAACAACCTAGATAACCCTCAACTGAAGAATGGATGAAGAAAATGTGGTACATATACACAATGAGTACTACTCCGCAGCAAAAAAACAATGATATCATGAAATTTGCAGGCAAATCGATGGAACTAGAAAATATCATCCTGAGTGAGGTAACTCAGACTCAGAAGGACAAATATAGTATGTACTCACTCATAAGTGATTACTAGATGTGAGGGAAGGAATGGCCAGACTCCAAACCACAACTCCAGAGAGAGTAGCTAACAGGGAAAGACTCTAGAAAGGACACATGGATGACCCTTTGAAGGGGAAGTGGATGAGATCTACATGAGTGGACTGGGTGTGGGGGGGTGGCAGAGGGTGAGGAATGGGGCATGAGAACATAAGGAAATGGGAGGGTCAAGCTGGAACAGGAACAGAGTTGGAGGGTAGATAGGCAGATACCATGATAGATGAGGACATCATGAGAATAGGAGTAGGTAGGGTACTGGGGAGGCTCGCAGGAATCCACAAGATGACCCCACCTTGGTCTGCTGGCATTGGTCAAGAGGGTGCCTTTACTGGTCTACTCTGGTGACAAGTCTAGCAAATAACCTAGCTGTCATCACAGAGCCTTTGTTCAGTGACTGATGGAGGCAGATGCAGAGATCTATGGCCAGGCACCAGGCTTAGCTCTGGGAATCCAATTGATGAGAGAGAGGAGGAATTCTGCAGGTGAGGGATGTCAAGATCATGATGGGAGGCCATGCAGAGATGACTGGCCACATTAGTTGAAGCCTATGAACTGTGGACTGGTGGCTGTGGAGCCCCCATGGGTCTGGACTAGGCCCTCTGGATATGGAAGACAGTTGTTTGGCTCAAACTGTTTGGGGGACACCCAGGCAGGGGAACTGAGATCTGTCCCTGGTGCATGGGCAGTCTTCTGTGAATCAGGTGCCTGTTGTGTGATGCCTTGCACAGCCTTTGTGCAGTGGGAAGGGACTTGGACCTGCCTAGGCTCAGTGTGCCAGGCTCTCCTGACTTCTCTTGGGAGACCTTGATTTGGGAGATGTGGGGATGCGAGATGGCTTCAGAGAGAGGGCTGGGGGGGTGGGAGAATGGAGGAGGGGGGATCTGTGGGTGGTATGTGGAGTGAGTAGAAAATTTCTTAATAAGGAAAAATGAAAAAAAAAACAAAAAAATAAAAATAAATGAGAAGAGTTTTTAGAGAAAAAAATCCTTGCATTTGTAGCTCTAGAATGCTATAACTATGTTGATATACCATGTAGATTATCCATTTATCCAAAGATAGAATGAAAACATATTCCTCAAACAGAGTTTATTAGCCTGTGGCTGTTAAGAGGAAATATGCAACGTTGTGATAAGTGACTTTTAGAGAAACCTTGCTATGTCTTAATACAAAGCTCTTCACAAAAATTCTCCTGAAGCTTCATGTCTTTATTGTTGTAGAGGAACTAATAAACATTTTTTTTATTATTGGAAAAAAAAGAATGCTGACAGTTGGAGAAATTGGTTTATCCAATAACAAATGGTCAGCCCCCAAATTTTACATACAAATAACATTATACCTACAGAATAGGTTATACTTAGGAATATATATGTTTGTACATATCCATATATATATATATATATATATATATATATATATATATATATATATACTAATGACTACTGGAAAATTGCCATGAATTTGAAAGAGATCATGGAGAGGTATGTGGGAAGGCTTAGAAGGAGGAAAAGTAAGGAGGAAATGATGTAATTATATTATAGTCTCAAAAAGAAAAGAAAACCCTGAATGCTGGTGCTAAGTCTGCCTTTTCCTTGCAATTCCTGCGGAACTCAACTCTATCGATGGTCCCAAGCATATTCAGAGTGGGTTTCTCCTGTGAATTACAGCTTGGGAAATGCTCTCATAGACATAGCCTATGTACTTCCATGATAATTTTAAAACCTGTTAAATTGGAGATGGAAATTAATCATCACAGTGAGGATCTATACTCCAGATTCAATCCTCTTCAAATATTGATTAATCCATCCTTTCTGAAATACTGCCATCCTGTACTTATACGTTTTTCTCAGTTGGTCCTAAAGTCATTTAACTGATTAAAGACTGACTATTTTCTTCTTAAGATCTAACCCAAAACTAGCATGTCATCTCTTGTTACTTGTATTAGTTAGCTTAGTATAAAAAAATACCACTAACCAGGTAGATTCAACACCATGGATTTTTTTTTCTCTTAAAGGCTTATTGAAGTCTGAAATAAAGGTAGCTTTCTTCTGAAGGAGACACAAGAAAAGTCACTTCTATCCTTGCATTGTACATATGGCTGTAATCCTCTTGGATCTTCATCTTCTATTTCTTGTGAATGCATCACACTCCAAATTTTCTCATTGGAATAAGACAGCAATTAAATTGGATTAAGACCCACTTTGATGTCATTTTTAAATTTGTTGTCTCCATAAAGACTATGTCTCATATGGTCACATTCTGAAACACTAAGAATTCAGACTTCAACATATGAATGTGGGGAGGGAGAAAAAAATTATCCCATGACACCACTTTCATTTAAGTGCTGGAAACTCTAGCCAGAATCATTAAGCAAGCAAGAGAGGTGAATGTGAAGAGGTTGAAATGTTGTAATTTCAGAGTCTAATTATAATTTCTCTTCAGCAATCTTTAGACACCCAACCAGCTATTTCTTGCCCTCTTTTAGTTCAAATCTAATATCCTAATAAACATATTAAAAAACTTTGGAATTATTAAATTAACAAAAGTCCTATTCTCTATCAATGGAAGGGCTAAAAATGTTTTCAGGTATTACCTGAAGCCTAGCTACCTGGCTGTAACTGCTTACCTGATACATGCAAGGATATATTCTAAAATTACCTTGATTTATAACATTACTATGCTATTATAAAACTCATTCCATATTGGAACATGGACCCTATGGCAACCTAACTCCATCTTTCTGAGCCTTCATCATTCAAATTTGGCTGTAGAATAAACTCTTATTTCCTTCAATGTGATAAATGTGGGGGCTTTCTGTTTGTTCAGTTGGTTGGTTGGTATGTAGTTTTGCATTGACAAAAGCTTGCTGTGCACGTATGATCCTCAACTATACACAAAGAACTACAAGCAAATAAGTAATGCTGAAAGTGGTAGAGATAGTCTTCTCCAGGGAAGTGTATGCCAATTATCTAATTTCAAATCATCAGCCCTGAAAATATAAATATAAATAACATTTTACACAGTCTGAGCAGGTTATATTTAGGACTACATATACATATACATATACATATACATATACATATATATGCATTAATGACAATTAATGAAAAAAGAAGACATGAACTTGAGAGAAAGAAAGGGTATATGGGAGGGTTTGGAGGGAGGAAAAGTAAATGGGAAATAATATCATTACGATTTCAAAAAACAAAAAAATCACACCTGGTTGTGCATGTCATTGGGGAGACACGGAGACAAAAATTTTGCTGAAGTTTGCTAGGCACCAGTATTGTAGAGGCTTGGGTAGAACAACTAAAACAGGAACAGCAACAAAAACCCAGCAAGCTCTAGGTTGCTTGAGAGATCTGTTGCAGGAAAGCAAGATTTAGAACAATACAATATGCCTGGCTTTTTCTCTGGCCTCTGCACATGTGCTTGCATGTGTGCACATGCACATGCGTGCGTGCACGCATGCACACGCCCGCGCACACACACACACACACATACACACACACACACACACACACACACACACACACACACGTACTCATGCACAGGCATGGACAAATGTGCAAATAAAAACGAAGCAAAAAAAAAAGTCTTGCTGCGTTGCAAACTGTCATTTCTAAATTAGAAAGAAAAGTTAACAGATGCAGGAACAAAATAGATAAATTAACATAAGTCTAAATTTCTATCTTCACTTGAAAAATTAAAAGCTATAGTACTGAACATAATGTTTTGTTAAGGAAAACATTGATTTAACTGGAGTAGCTGTTGCTTCCTTTGATAGCCTGCTTTCTCCCTCTCCTAACACATCACAGGTCACTAATTTGTTTGACTTGCCAGATCATGTAAGTGCTGGGGAACATGCTAACATTTCATGCTACAAAATACAAACTAAATAAGGAACAATGATATTAAAGTGTACCTGGTATTTAAAAATAAGGATTGCTAATTGTATTAAAGGTTTTTAAATGTCAAAATTTTAAGGAAATGTTATGTAAGAACCAGTTTAAAAATCAATTAGCAATAAATTTATAATTTATTCACATTTGAAAAACATGACATCCAATATAGAGATAAGAGTAGTAAAATATTTGTTGAAAAGACATTAAGGGAACTAGCATTCACATTGTGACACTAATATATCTCCTTTATATTAAGTACTAATTTTATTTATGCAGACGGTATAACATTACACTCTTCTGTAGAACAGAAAATGTAGTGATTTACATTATACTGTGTGTAAGTTTTTAAAAATTTGATAGGATTATTTTAGTAATTAATTATACAACAGGAACTAATTGCCTGTCAGAGAGTGATATGTGACAGGGGTCATAGATGGGAAAAAAATGAATGCTATTACTCTCATAAATATTCACTCAACTGTTCTACACTGAAACATAAGCATATATAACTCAACCAATAAAGGAAAACCAAGCAAAGAATTTCAATACAAATCATAAAGAAGGGAATTACAATGCTTATTTGGAACCAAAAAGTGATAAAGATTCAAATAATGTGAGAATATCACTCTAATGGTCTATTTTAATAATGAAATGAAAAAAAATACTTTTCTTCAAGAAGGAAAAAAAAACAGTTAAACTTTCATTCCAAATATATTATAGACAGCTATGAACAAACCAAATGGGATAAAAGGCCCTGTTGAAATATTATAGCTGGAGTTTTCTGCAGTCCCTCCTGGGCCACAGCCACTCAGACCTAAATAAACTCACAGAGGCTTATATTAATTAAAACTGTATGGCCTAAACAGGCTTCTTGCTATCTAGTTTTTATATCTTAAATTAACCCATTTCTATTAATCTATAAGTTGCCATGTGGCTTGTGGCTTACCATTACTTTACATCTTACTTCCCATGGTAGCGGAGGCTGGCAGCATCTCCTAACTCAGTCTTCCACTTCCCAGAATTCTCCTCTCTGCTTATCCTGCCTATACTATACTTCCTGCCTGGCTACTGGCCAATCAGCATTTTATTTATCAACCAAATCAGAACAACACATTCACAGCACACAGAGTGATATCCACAGCAAAGTATCTACAGCAGTACAGTGGGAAGAAAAAAAAATACTATCATAAAGGAGAACCATTTCCTAATATTCCTTCTCTTACAATCTTTCTGCCTTTTCTTTTGTGATGTTCTCTAACCCAAGATGCAGGAGTTATGGTATACATGTATCAATTATGGTGGCCTCCCATGATCTGTTGACTTCTGTACTGTGTCCAGTTTTTTAATATCTCTGGTGGTGTCCATTGGCTTTGGTAACCCCTGAAACTATATCCACACAGAAAACAGAAGCAAACTCAGTAGGTTGTATATATAAAGGTGTGTGTGTGTGTGTGTGTGTGTGTGTGTGTGTGTGTGTGTGTGTGTAGAGGAGAGAATATGGAAGTACTCTGGGAGGGGCTGAAAGAATGAAAGGTAAAGTTATATAATTCTATTTTAATTAAAAACATTATTTCAAAAAAACTGAAAGTAGAAATATAAAAATAGAAAAGAAAGAAAGTAAATATAAAAGATCATTCATGAAACTTGCATTTAGTTTAAAGGTTGAAGAAAGGCAGAGACTACTAGTTCCACTCATGTTTAAGGAGCCAACTCTTTTCTCAGTGTCTGGTTCCACAGATGTTATTGGTTCAACTTAACATGGAAGTAGCCAACAGCTATTCTTTTTTGAGAACCCCAAAGAGAAAGACATGATTTGGTATTCATTCTTATCCAAGAATTAACTACTCAAGCAATTTCAAGAAAGGAACTGTCACCTCTCCTAACTCTATGTATGACTCGACCAAAGATCCTTGTCATGGCAAGTGCTCAAATTCTAGAATATGGATCTGTGGCTCCATTTGGATTATCTTTGTCTTAAACAACAGAACCACTGCCATAGCAAGATGGTTAACACTTTGGGGCTCACAGCCAAGACTTCCCCACATGTGTATGCAATCTGAGCACCAGCTAAGGTGCCATAGAAAGCCAGGCCACCTTAAAATGATTAAAACCATAAAAGAAAAAAAACTAAATATACTAAAATGACACAAAAATAAAAGTTCTGTGGCACTGATTTAGCATTTATGAATAGGCAGCAAAAGCAAAGATGCCAGGAAACAAAATCAACATGCACAAATTAATAACTTTTCTATACACCACCAGCAAACATACAAAGATATCATGAATGTAATCAAAGAATAGAAAATATCCAGGAATACTTATAACCAAGAAGTGAAGAAATTCTACAATGAAAACTAAAAGCCATCATGGTTTGGTAGAATAAATATTGTGAAAATGACCATTTGGCCAAAAGATATTTATAGATTCAATGCAATCCAAATAAAAATTCCCATTTCATTCTTTGCAGAAATAGAAAAATACTAAAATACTATCTTAAAATTAATATGGAACAACAAAAGAATACAGATAGCCAAAACATTTCTGAGCTAAAAGAACAATGTTACAGGGATTACTATTCCAGATCTTAAGATATATTACAGAGCCACAGTAATAAAAAAAAGTAATATGACACTGGCAGAAAAGCAAACAGATAGGTCAATGGAACAAATCCAAAGACCCACACATGAGTACATGTAACTTTAGCCACTAAATATTAAACAAAGAAGCCAAAAACATACACTGCAGAAAATATTGCCAAGAAATGGTTTAGGGACAACTGGATGTCAACATGCAGAAGAATGAAATTAGACCCATTTCTGTCACCTTGTACAAAAACTAACTCCAAATGGATCAAAGGCCTAAACATGAAACCTGACAACCAAGTAACAGAAGAAATCATAGGCAGTAATTTATATGATGTAAGTGTAGCAGAGGACTTTCTGAATAAAACTCAATTTTCCTAAGAATTAAGGCTAACAATTGACAAGTGAGGCTTCACAAAATTAAAAATCTTCGGCACAGCTAAAGAGAATCAACCAGATGAAGTGGAAGCCCACAGAATGGGAAATAATATTTGCCAGCTATACATCTTACAGAGTTTTAATGCCCCAAAATATATAAAGATCTCCAAAAACAGAGTCAAAACAAAACAAAACAAAACACATCCCCAAACATATAGACTACTGCTGTTGCCCTTGGTTACCCTCCAGAGGTAGAAGGTAAGTCCCTATTCCTGATGACACCATGCACTTCAGACACAGAAGACAGAGGTCCAGATGTCCCTGATCTGACATGTAACTGAATGCCTCCTTCCTCAGTAATAGCTTTCATGATAACACAAGTGCTATGCAATCCTCCAAAGGAAGAGAGCAGCTAACAGTCCTACCCAGCTATGACTCCTATGAACCACATCAATGACCACAATGGCATGATAATCCTAAGGGTGCAGGACAATCATATATACATTGTAATAACCAACAGCTCTCTAATTATATTTAAGATCTATTCAACAGGAGGAAAATCTTGCCTAGCACTGGAAATCTAGCCAACTACCCAGGGCTAGTGAAGTCATGGATATTGGAGGAGAATCTATAATTTTAACTTTACTAAACAAGCATAACTCCTAACTACATTACAACATTTGTCTTTACACACATAAGTAAATGTAATTCTCACCCTTAATCAAGGGATCGTCTCTTTGAAACAGAAACATTATAGAAAAATACAACCAGTCAAAATTAAGAGTTGTGGAGGCCAGTCCCAATGGACACCTCTACAAAGGGACTCTTACATTTAAAATCCAGGCAACACTGTGGAAGAAGCAAAAAGATTTCAGGAGACAGAGGATTAGGGAGTTTGTTGTGAGCCTGTGTCTTTTAGCAATGTCAGAAGATAAGCCCATAAACTGTCATTAACACGACTGCCACCTAAAGATTAGCTCCACAGCCACCAGTCCACATTTCATGGGCTTCCACTAGTGTGGCCGTTCATCTCAGTATGTTCTCCCATCATGATCTTGACTTCTCTTGCCTACAGAATCTCTCCTCTCTCTCAACCTATGATGTTTTGTAAACAGAGTTTCTCTGTCCACAACTGCTTCCAAATAACCATTCAAAGGCTTATATTAATTATAAATGCTTGGCTAATGGCTCAGGCTTATTAATAGCTAGCTCTTACATTTAAATTAACCCATAATTCTTATTTATGCTTTGCCACGTGGTTCATGGCTTGTTACCTCATTTTCTACATGTCTTGCTTCCTCAGAGACTGGCTGGCATCTGTCCCAACTCTGCCCTTCATCTTCCCAGAATTCTCCTAGTCTGACTCACAGGCTCAATCTCTTCCTGCCCAGCTATCAGCCAATAAACTTTATTATTAACAATGAGCATAATCCACAGCAATGTTTGGGTTGTTGCATGGAACTTGATTAGTGAATGTATCAATAAATTGTAACCTATTCTTTTTTTTCTTAATTTTATAATTTGATTTAATTTTACATATCAGCTATGGATTCCCCTGTCTTCCCTCCTCCTGCCCCTCCTCACCCTCCCCCATCCCTCCCCCCATGCCCATCTCCTCCAGGGCAAGGACTCCCCTGGGGATTCAGCTCAACCTGGTAGATTCAGTCCAGGCAGCTCCAGATCCCTCCTCCCAGGTTGAGGAAAGTGTTCCTGCATAGGTCCCAGGTTCCAAACAGCCAGCTCATGCACTAAGGACAGGTCCTGTTCCCACTGCCTGGTTGCCTCCCAAACAGTTCAAGCTAATCAACTTTCTCAGTTATCCAGAGGGCCTGATCCAGTTGGGGGCTCCTCAGTTATTGCTTCATAGTTCATGTGTTTCCACTAATTTGGTTATTTGTCCCTGTGCTTTTTCCAATCTTGGTCTCAACAATTCTCACTCATACAATCCCTCCTCTTTCTCACTGATTGGACTCCTGGAGCTCCACCTGGGGCCTGGCCATAGATCTCTGCATCTGCTTCCATCAGTCATTGGATGAGATTTCTAGCATGACAGTTAGGGTGTTTGGCCATCCTATCACCAGAGTAGGACAGTTCAGGCTTTCTCTTGACGATTGCCAGTAGTCTATTGTGGAGGTATCTTTGTGGATTTCTGGGGACCACTCTAGTACTTTGTTTCTTCCTATTCCAATGGGGTCTTCATTTATCATGGTCTCTTTTTCCGTGTTCTCCCCCTCTGTTCTTGATCCAGCTGGGATCTCCTGCTCCCTTAAGCTCTCTTTGCCTCGAACCTTGCCCTTCATTACTCCCCCCCCATTTCCAGGTTGCTCATGTAGATCTCATCCATTTCTCTGTCATTTGGTGATCCCTGTGTCTTTCTTAGGGTCCTGTTTTCTAGGTAGCCTCCCTGGAGTTGTGAGTAGCAGTCTAGTCATCCTTTGTTTTACATCTAGTATCCTCCTATAAGTGAGTACATACCATGTTTGTCTTTCTGAATCTGGGTTACCTCACTCAGTATGATATTTTCTAGATGTATCCATTTGTCTGCAAACCTCATGATGTCATTGCTTTTCTCTGCTGAGTAGTACGCCATTGTGTATATGTACCACATTTTATTTATCCATTCTTCAGTTGAAGGGCATCTAGGTCATTTCCAGGTTCTGGCTATTACAAACAATGCTGCTATGAACATAGCTGAGCATGTCCCTTGTGGTATGATTGAGCATTCCTTGGGTATATGCCCAAGAGTGGTATAGCTGGGTCTTGGGGGAGATTGATTCCCAATTTTCTAAGAAAACACCATATTGATTTCCAAAGTGGCTGTACAAGCTTGCATTCCTACCAACAGTGGAGGAGAGTTCCCTTTGATCCACATCCTCTCCAACATAAGCTGTCTTCAATGTGTTTGATCTTAGCCATTCTGACAGGTGTAAGGTGGTATCTCAGAGTTGTTTTGATTTGCATTTCCCTGATGATTAGGGATGTTGAGTAATTTCTTAAATGTCTTTCAGTCATTTGAGATTCCTCTGTTGAGAATTCTCTGTTTAGCTCTATAGCTCATTTCTTAATTGGACTGTTGGGCATTTTGATGTCTAGTTTCTTGAGTTCTTTATATATTCTGGATATCAGCCCTCTGTCAGATGTGGGGTTGGTGAAGACCTTTTTCCATTCTCTAGGCTGTCGTTTTGTCTTATTGACTGTGTCCTTTGCCCTACAAAAGCTTCTCAGTTTCAAGGGGTCCTATTTATTAATTGTTTCTCTCTGTCTGTGCTACTGGTGTTATATTTAGGAAGCGGTCTCCTGTGCTGCTGCCAGACTACTTTCTACTTTATTTTCTCTCAAGTTCAGTGTATCTGGACTTATGTTGAGGTCTTTGATCCACTTGAACTTGAGTTTTGTGCATGGCAACAGATATGGATCTATTTGCAGTCTTCTACATGTTGATATGCAGTTATGCCAGCACCATTTGTTGAAGATGCTTTCTTTTTTCCATTGTACAGTTTTGGCTTCTTTGTCGAAAATCATATGTTCATAGGTGTGCGGATTAATGTCAAGGTCTTCAATTCAGTTCCATTGGTCCACATGTCAGTTTTTATGCCAGTACCAAGCTGTTTTTATTACTGTAGCTCTATAATAGAGCTTGAGGTCAGGGATCGTGATGCCTCCAGAGGTTGTTTTATTGTACAGGATTCTTTTGGCTATGCTGGGTTTTTTGTTTTTCCATATGAAGTTGAAAACTATTTTTTCCAGGTCTGTGAAGAATTGTGTAGATATTTTGATAGGGATTGCATTGAATCAATAGATTGCTTTTGGTAAGATTGCCATTTTTACTATGTTAATCCTGCCTATCCATGAGCATGGGAGATCTTTCCATTTTCTGACATCTTCAATTTCTTTTTTCGGGGACTTAAATTCTTGTCATATAGGTCCTTCACTTGCTTAGTTAGAGTTACTCCAACATATTTTATATCATTTGTGGCTATTGTAAAGAGTGATGTATCAATGATTTCCTTCTCAGCCTGTTTGTCAATTGTATATAGGAGGGATACTGTTTTTTTTTTTTTTTATTGGATCTTGTATCCTGCTATGTGGCTGAAGGTGTTTAAAAGCTATATCAGTTCCTTGGTTGAATTTTTGGGTTCACTCATGTATACTATCATGTCATCTGCAAATAGGGAAAGCTTGACTTCTTCCTTTCCAATTTGTATCCCCTTAATCTCCTTATGTTGTCTTATTGCTCTGGCTAGAACTTCAAGCACTATATTGAATAAGTATGGGGAGAGCAGACAGCCTTGCCTTGTTTCTGATTTTAGTGGAATCACTTTGAGTTTCTCTCCATTTAATTTGATGTTGGCTGTTGGCTTGCTGTAAATTGCCCTTATTATGTTTAGGTATGTTGCCTGTATTCCTCATCGCTCCAAGACCATTATCATGAAGGGGTGTTTGATTTTGTCTAATGCCTTTCCAGCATCTAGTGAAATGATCATGTGGTTTTTTTCTTTCAGTTTGTTTATATGGTGTATTACATTGACAAACTTTCGTATGTTGTACCACCCTTGCATCCCTGGGATGAAGCGTACTTGATCATGGTGGATAATTGTTTTGATGTGTTCTTGGAGTCTGTTTGCCAGTATTTTATTGAGTATTTTTGCATCAATGTTCATGAGGGAGATTGGTCTGTAGTTCTCTTTCTTTGTTGCATCTTTGTTTGCTTTAGGAATCAGGGTATTTGTAGCCTCAAAAAGGAGTTTGGTAATGTTTCTTCTGTTTCTATTGTGTGGAACAATTTAAAGAGAGTTGGTATTAACTCTTCTTTGAAGATCTGGTAGAATTCTGAGCTGAAACCATCTGGTCCTGGGCTTTTTCTGGTTGGGGGACTTTTAATGACTGATTCTATTTCCTTAGGGGTTATTGGATTATTTAAATAATTTATCTGGTCTTGATTTAACTTAGGTATGTGATACCTATCCAGAAAATTATCCATTTCTTTTAGATTTTCCAGTTTTATGGAGAATAGCTTTTTGAAGTATGACCTGATGTTTCTCTGGATTTCCTAATTGTCTGTTGTTATGTCCCCCTTTGCATTTCTGATTTCGTTAATTTGGATGCTTTCTCTTTGTCTTTTGGTTAGTTTGGATAAGGGTTTGTCTATCTTGTTGCTTTTCTCAAAGAACCAACTCTTTGTTTCATTAATTTTTTGTATTTTTCTCTTTGTTTCTCTTTTATTGATTTCAGCTCTCAATTTCATTATTTCCTGGCATCTATTCTTCCTGGGTGACTTTGCTTCTTCTTGTTGTAGAGCTTTCAGGTGTGCTGTTAAGTCTCTAGTGTGAGATTTCTTCAACTTCTTTATATGAACATTTAGTGCTATGAATTTCCCTCTTAGCACTGCTTTCATAGTGTCCCATAACTTTGGGTATATGGTATATTCATTTTCATTGATCTCTAGGAAGTCTTTAATTTCTTTCTTTATTTTTTCCTTAATCCATTGGTGATTCAGTTGAGTATTATTCAGTTTCCATGAGATTTTAGGCTTTCTGTAGTTTTTGTTGTTGCTGAAATCTAACTTTAAACCATGGTGGTCTGATAGAATGCAGGAGGTTATTCCAATTGTTTTGTGTCTGTTGAGATTTGCTTTGTGGCCAAGTATGTGGTCGATTTTAGAGAAGGTTTTGCTATGGATATTGCTAAAAAAAAAAAAAAAAAGAAAAAAAAGTTAAGAGATTCTTATGTCCCAAATCGTAAGAGCCCTCTGGTGTGGGACATAAAAAAAACAATATTTTTATTTAAAACAGGTTGATTATAATACAAAGTCTTTCTAAAGAACAAAAGCGGATATGATACAGATATGATAGGATAAAAAGGTTGATAATGAACCTACTTTTAAAGAGTAACAACTTGTTTAAAATGTTTTATATTGTTATGGATTTTAGTTTATTGGTACAAGTTTAAACTTAATTTTGTTATACTGTATATATATATATATATTTCTGTTCTTGTTTGAGGTGTTATGTTTATGTACCTCATTTAAAATTGTAATGGATAATTAAAAATAGATTAATAATTAGTCATCTTTGATAATCATATTTGTAGCCATGTTAGTTAATTCTTCTAGGTATACATAGATGTATTTCAGATAGATAGGTAAACTTCAAACACTTCAAAGACCTACAAAATATGACATTTAAAATGTTTTAAAAATTTAGACTTCCTAGACAGTGAGACATGCCTGATCCTGGCAGCACCGATTTACTTCAGAGAGGAGGATGGGCATCGAAGACACTCCATATGGAGTTTATCTTCACCTTGGCAA
>CABHPQ010095126.1:33490-60122 GCA_902168405.1 Peromyscus aztecus | reverse complement strand
ACGGGCCTGAGTGCAGGTGGCTGAGATGGTCTGCACTTGGCTGTGCTGGGGGAGGAGGTCATTTGCTCCACCCCCTTGGCGTCTCTATAAAAACCCTGGGGCAGAGACAGTCGGGGCCCGTTGGAAAAGGTTCCAGGCCCTCTCAAGGCTATCCTTTATTTTCTATCTGTTTATCTCCGCGATATTCTCCACAATAAATCTTTCTATCTAATATTTCCTGCTGCTCACACTCAAGAAAACTCTGGGAAGCTGTGGGGGTGGTGGGTAAACGCCCCACAATGGTAGATTACATTGACTGGTTTTTCATATGTTGAACTTTCCCTGCATCTGTGGGATGAAATCTTCTTGATCATGGTGGATATTTTTTTATGTGTTTTTGGATTTGGTTTGCCAGTATTTTATTGAGTATTTTTGCACCAATGTTTATGAGGGAGATTGGCCTGTAATTCTCTTTCTTTGTTGCATCTTTATGTGACTTTGGTATCAGGGTAACAGTAGCCTTATACAAAGAATTTGGCAATGTTCCTTCTGTTTCTATTGAATGGAACAATTTGAATCCTATTGGTGTCAGCTCTTCTTTTAAATTCTGGTAGAATTCTGTGCTGGCCTTTTTGGTTTTTGTTTGTTTGGTTGGGAGACTTTTAATGACTACTTCTATATTCTTGGGGGTTATAGGTCCATTTAAATTGTTTATCTGGTCTTGATTTAATTTTAGTATGTGGTATCTATCAAGAAAATTGTCCATTTCTATGTCCATTACTATGTTTAGGTATGTTCCTTGTATCCCTGATCTCTCCAAGACCTTTATCATGAAGGGGTGTTGGATTTTGTCAATGGCTTTTTCAGCATCTAATGAGATGATCATGTGGCTTTTATTTCAGTTTGTTTATATGGTAAATTACATTGACAGATTTTCATATGTTGAACCATCCCTGCATCTCTGGAATGAAACAGACTTGATCGTGGTGGATGATATTTTGATGTGTTTTTGGATTTGGTTTGCTAGTATTTTATTGAGTATTTTTGCATCAATGCTCATGAGGGAGATTGGTCTGTAATTCTCTTTCTTAGTTGGGGATTTGTGTGGTTTGGGTATCAGTGTACCTCTAGCCATGTAAAAAGAGTTTGGTAATACTCCTTCTGTTTCTATTGTGTGGAACAATTTGAGGAGTATTGGTATGAGCTCTCTGAAATTCTGGTGGAATTCTGCACTGTAACCATATGGGCCTGGGCTTTTTTGGTTGGGAGAATTTTAATGACTGATTCTATTTCCTCAGGGGTTATAAGTCCATTTAAATTGTTTATCTGGTCTTAATTTAATTTTAGTATGTGGTGCCTATCTAGAAAATTGTCCATTTCTTTTACATTTTCCAATTTTGTGGAGTATAGATTTTTGAAGTATGACCTGATGATTCTTTGAATTTCCTCAATGTCTGTTGTTATGTCCCCCTTTTCATTTCTGATTTTGCTAATTTGGATATTCGCTCTCTGACTTTTGTTTAGCTTGGATAAGGGTTTGTCTATCTTGTTGATTTTATCAAAGAACCAACTCTTTATTTCATTGAATCTTTATGTTGTTCTCTTTGTTTCTATTTTATTGATTTCAGCCCTGAGTTTGATTATTTCTGCCATCTACCCCCCCCCGAGTGAGTTTGTTTCTTTTTGTTCTAGAGCTTTCAGGTGTGATGTTAAGTCACTAGTGTGAGATTTCTCTAAATTCTTTATGTAGGCACTTAGCACTATGAAATTTCCTCTTTGCACTGCTTTCATAGTATCCCATAAGTTTAGGTATGTTTGCATTCATTTTCATTGAATTCTAGGAAGTCTTTAATTTCTTTATTTCTTCCTTGACCCAAAGGTAATTCAGTTGAGTGTTGCTCAGTTTCCATGGGTTTGTAGGCTTTTCTGTAGCTTGTGTTGTTGTTGAATTCTAGCTTTAACCCATGGTGATTGTATAAGATACAAGGAGTTATTCCAATTTTCTTTTGTATCCATTGAGATTTGCTTTGTAACCAAATGTGGTCAGTTTTAGAGAAGGTTCCATGACATGCTGAGAAGAAGGTATATTCTTTTGTGGTTGGGTGAAATCTTCTGTCTATATCTGTTAAATTCTATTTGAGTCATAACATCTGTTAGTTCCTTTATTTGTCTATTAAGTCTATGTCTGGCAGGAATGTCCATTGGTAAGAGTGGTGTGTTGAAGTCTCCCACTATTTAAGTGTAATGTTTGATGAGTGATTTAAGCTTTAGTAATTTTTTTTTTACAAATATGGATGCCCTTGTGTTGGGGGCATAAATGTTCAGAATTGAGACTTCATCTTCGTGGATTTTTCGGTGATGAATATGAAATGTGCTTCTCCATCTCTTTTGATTAATTTTAGTTTAAAGTCTATTTTGTTAGATATTAGGATAGCTACTCCAGCTTGCTTCTTAGGTCCATTTGATTGGAAATTTTTTCCCAATCCTTTACTCTGAGGTAATGTCTTTCTTTGAAGTTGAGGTGTGTTTCTTGTATGCAGCAGAAGAATAGATCCTGTTTTCATATCTATTCTGTTAGCCTGTGTCTTTTTATAGGCAAATTGAGTCCATTAGTATTAAGAGATATTAATAATCAGTAATTGTTAATTCATGTTATTTTGGGGGGGTTATTGCTAATAATGGTTGTGTGTGTGTGTGTGTGTGTGTGTGTGTTTCCCTTCTTTGGATTTGGTGGTGTAAGATTGTATATTTATATATTTCCTCTGTTTTCATGGGTGTAGTAACTTCCTTGGGTTGGATTTTTCCTTCTAGTACTTTCTGTAGGGCTGGATTTGTGGATAGGTATTGTTTAAATCTGGTTTCATCATGGAATATATTGTTTTCTCCCTCTGTGGTGACTGAAAATTTTGCAGGTATAGTAGTCTGCAGAGGCTGGCATCTGTGGTTTCTTAGTGTCTGAAAAACATCTGTCTAGGACCTACTGGATTTTAGAGTCTCCACTGAGAATTTGGGTGCAATTCTGATAGGTCTGCCTTTATATGTTATTTGGCTTTTTTCACTTTCAGCTCTTAATATTCTTTCTTTATTCCATATGTTTAGTGTTTTGATTATTATGTGGCAAGGGGACTTTTTTTGGCCAAATCTATTTGGTGTTCTGTAAGCTCCTTGTATCTTTATAAACATATCCTTCTTTAAGTTTGGAATGTTTTCTTCTATGTTTTTATTGAATATATTTTCCGTGCCTTTGAGCTGGAATTCTTCTCCCTTTTCTATCCCTATTATTCTTAGTTTTTGTCTTTTCATGGTGTCCTAGATCTTCTGGATGTTTTGTGTTAAGAATTTTTTTGGATTTAACCATTTCTTTAACCAATGAAACTATTTCCTCTATCCTATCTTCAACACCTCTTCCATCTCTTGTATTCTGTTGTTAATGCTTGCATCAGCATTTCCTGTTCACTTACCCAGATTTTCCATTTCCAGAATTCCCTTGGTTTGTGTTTTCTTTATGTATGGCCTCTATTTCAATTTTCAAGTTGTGAACTGTTTCCTTCACCTATTTGGTTTTTTTCTTGGCTTTCTTTGAGGAAGTTATTAATTTTTTTCCAATTTTTGATTGTATTTTCCATAATTTCTTTAAGGAAATTTTTATTTTCTCCTTAAGGGCATCTATCATCTTCATAAAGTTATTTTTAGAGTTGTTTTCTTCTGAATCATCTGCATTGGGATGCTTAGGTCTTGCTGTTGTAGCACCACTGGCTTCTGGTGGTGCCATATTGCCCTTTATGTTGTCAATATATTCTCATACTGGCATTTACGCAGTTTGGGATAAATATAGGTACATGTGGTCTTTTGTGATATCTTTTTGAATGAATCTTTTGTTCCTTTATTATCTGTTTCATTTGTTGTCTTTTGGCTTGAATGGCCAATGGTTCTGGTGATTCGCTCATGATCGGTTCAGTAGGATTGTCTCAGCTGAGGATTGTGAGGGTTTGGGTGCCTAAATCCAGCATATCCTGTAATTCATCTGGCTGGTGTGGGCTTTACTTATGCCTATGGAGTCTGTTCTTCCAACTGGTGTGGGTAGTACCTGTGCCTGGTCTTCGAACTGCTGTAGGTGGTGCTTGTGCCTATAGGGTCTGGTGTTCTTCCAACTGATAGGGGTGGCAATTGTGCCTATATGGTCTGCTGATATTTCACAGGAGGCCTGCACATGGGGAGGATGTTGGGGTAGCTAAGTTGGGTGGCAGATTGGGTCTTGGGGGAACAGAGTCGAGTGGATGACAATTGTGGTGTTGCAGCCTGTCTGCAGGTCTTTTACCTGCTGATGGGCTGCTGGAGACTGCACCAGCGCAGTGGAGTTCCACCAGATTTGGGGGCAGGGCCCAGCTGGCTTTCTGGAACTGAGATGGGAAAGGGAGGGACACAGGATATAACCTGGATCTTAGGGCCTAGAGATTGGGGCAGTTTAGCTGGGAGACCACTCACTCACCTGTTCTTAAAACTCATGTAGGTGGTGCTTCGCTTACAGGGGCTGCTGTTCTTCCAACTTGTGTGGGTGGTGCTTATGTCTATAGGGTTTGGTGGTGTTGAGGGGAAGGGATGTCCACTGTGAGGGTGCTGGGTTAGGTAGGTTTGGGTGGCAGTGTGGGTCATGAGGAAACAGTCCAGTGGATGGAAAGGGTGGTGGTGCATCCTGCCAATAGGCCTCTCATTTGCTGACCAGCTGCTGGGGACTCACTTGTCTCTTCATAAAATGATTAATACATTTATTTTTATTCTGTATATATTCCATCTTATATCTTTCTGCCTACTGTACTTTGAGTTTGTGTTCATCATTGAATTTGTATCTAATAATTGCATACATGTTTAATATTCCAGTTTTAGCCTATCTCAATCCTTAATTGTTTGGGGTGCTGCATGTCTTTAATTCTAGAGATTGATACATGGGTTAGAAGAATCAGAAATTTGGGGTCATTCTTAGCTATAAAGCAAATTTTCGGTCTATACATGAGATACTGTCTCAAGCATAATAATATTTACAAGAACAAATCATAACCATATATAAATGTTTCAAATATAATTATAATTAACATTAAAGTTACTTGTGCAAATATCAGTACTGGGAGGCACTTGTTGACATGTTGCAAGTTCTTCTGTCTCTTAACAATGAACTGTAGAGAGACAAATGGAAAGTTATGAGAAAGGAGATAGTTATTTAAGAGAAAAACAAACTAGACTGAAATTACCCCAGAGCTAGATCATAGTTTTGCTCCCAAAGAGGGAAAGATGGGGATCCCATGACTTTCCGTGAGTGGTTTACATTTGTTTGTTGGTTGGTTGGTTGGTTGATTGGTTGGTTCCCTTTTGCTTTGCTGTTTTGTTACACATAGACAAGATCATTCTTCCAAACTTCTGGTGCTGTTTTCTTTTACATGTTAATCTATGGATTTTTGTCTGCTACTTATTCCCTAGTCTCCCTCAGGCCCACCCCAAAGAGTTGGAGTACCAAAAATCTTTTCCTTCAACAGAAACATGACTGATTGTCTTCTGCGTGAAAGGGCATAGAGCTTGCCTAATAGAGACCATAGAATTTTCTTCCTATTGTGCCTTCCACTGGACAGAATTCTCCTTTTCAGGTTCAGGATATTCTGGGTCAGGAGAAGGATAGCTCTGGAGGGCCAGTATCTTTACTTGCAGAAGTTGTTGAATTCTAGAAGATACTAGTTGAATTATTAGGTTTGGAATACAAAAAACCTTTAGTGACAAGCTAGAATCAGAGGCATGGATAATAGTGCCACTGTAGGTATTATTCTCCATAGCAAGTTCCTTATTGATTCAAAGATAGATCTTAGGCATGACTCCTAATAGATCTTAGAGTTTAGATTTGAGTACACCTTAATCATCTCCTCTAATTTTATTGGACTATGATGAACTTACAGTGAATTATTACTCTAAAAGCAGTATATTTATTAAATATTATGCTAACCCCTCCCACCGTACTTCCAAAAAAGCTAAAGCCTTGTAATTCTGAATGAACATTTGTGTAAGGGAGTGAAGGCTTTCTCAATATAAAAGTAGCCTTTCATGTCTACTATAGTAGCAGGGACAGGTTCTATACTGATATTTCTAATGCTACAATTCCCATGGGGAAGAATGAACTTTTTATTATATTCCAACTCAGTCCTGGTAATTCAAAAGTGGGTTACCAGTATTTAGAGAACCAAACTCTGTAAGTTTGATAACCCCAGTGTTGTAACTCTCTTTTTTTACATATATAAGAAGGTCTTGACAAAGGATCCCAAGTTGGTTGGGAAAGTTAAGAAAATCTCTCTAGTACACTTTAGTTTCTGAAGGTAGATGCTGCAGTATATGGACCTTGTCATCTCTGAATGAGAACAGAAAGTATCCTTCTTATACACACACAAACAATCTTATGGCTGGTAATCTTATAGCAGTAGAGGGTCCCTAGGACCAAATATATTTATGAGAAAAAGATATGGGAAAGTTTTTGTGTTGTAAAGTGATCTCATACCTCTGAATCCCTAAAAGAAAGGGGTCAGTATCCAAGTATCTTCTTTGCATATTGAAGGAGAGTGGGTATTGTACGAGATGCTTGGCAGGTCACATTCTGGATGACAGGCATAAGAAGGTTGAATTATGGACAACTGTTTGGGTAGCCTTTGTATCATTATGTAGTGATAAAATATTGTTATTTTGACAGGTTGTGCAAAAAGTAAGTCCCCAGTATCACTGATTAGTTTAGCAGATTCAGAATGGTTACTGAGAAAATAGTTAAATTTCCTGTTTCGCAAGGACACAGGAAAAGTGGGATCCATAAGACTTATAGTCTGAATCATCATCTTTCTCTGGTTCCCAGGGCAGTTTTTATCCTTCTCATACAAACTACCCATTGGATTTATAGAGAAGACATTTAGAATCCTTATGAATGGTTCAGTTCCAACAGAATGAGAAGAATCAGGAACTGATTTTTTAAAGGAAATTTATATGGCTCTTTGGCTTGAAGTCCTGAAGGAAGTCTTTCAGTTTTGGTATTTAGTTTGCAGTCTCTCCTCCCCATCCCCCATTCATGGTTTCACTAAATGGGGTATACTTCAAACATGTATATGTGGTGTTAGTGTGAGTCATTTCTTTTATACTAATTGAGAAGCCTCGAAAGAATTGCTTGTGGTGCATTTATTACATTTAGGACAAAGTCATCAATCAAAGGAGTTAATGATATCTGCTACCTCCTTTAACATAGGCACAAACAGATTACTTCTTCCTCTAGGAATAGGAAAATGAATAAAAGCAGAATAAAATATTTTATTTCACCTGGAGCACATACACTGATCTGCATTGGTTTAGGATTATAAGAGAAAAATAGGATCAGGGACTGTTCAAACCATTTAAGGCACCAATCATCAAGCTGTCACTTCCCTTTGTTTGTTGAAGAGAAATTTGAGGACTTCCCACCAATTCACAGGCATAGGTGTTTTCTTCTGGGTCTTCAGGTAGAATCAGTAGGTTTGAGGTTTCTGATTTTAGACTGAATATATGAACCAAGCTGTCCACTTCTTGTGGTTTGACAATTACAGAGATGCTCAGGACCACCTGGAAAAATTACTTCCATCAAAGGTCCAGTCAATTCTATTTTTTTAGGATGTCTTTGAGTACTTCAGAAGCTAGGGCTATCATCACCTTAGATATATTACAGAATTGCAGGAATGCTACAAGGTAACTCAACAAATCTCTCAACTGGGGAAAGGGACATTGAGAGACAATCAGGGTTGGATGAATAAAAACCTGGTGTTCTGATTGACACATTACCTATGAAATAAAATATTGCCTTTGGGGTATTTCCACTACCCCAAATTTATCTGCTGACAAGAAGGATACATTTCCAGGGAAAGAGCTAAAGACAAAATAAGTGTCCTATTATCAATAAGTAGCTTGTTTTTTCTTACCTACTACATCTAAGGTAACCCAAAGTTCTTTGGTAAGTATGAGGAAGTCAAGGGATGGAGTCAGCTTCCTCCCTGGGCATTATTAGTCCTATGAGGTCTCTATAATGTTGGGACTGGCCCTTCTATTCTAAGAACAGGAACAATCTATATTCCAGTGTCATGCCTCAGAGAACATGGCCCAGAAGTGAGGGTGTGTAGTGTTTGACCACCAACCTGGTCCCTTGTACATGAAGGGTGCCTGGACTTTTACTTTTGATGTCTGAGTATTTGCTGGATATGCCTGGCTAATAACTCACTCAAGAGTGAACATAATCATATGAAGTCTCCTTATTTCCTTTCTTTCATTCCAGATGGTCATTGTTTGGTGTGCAATAGCTAAATCTGAGGAATCTAATGACTAATCTGTAGTTTCTGATGCCGTCTATGTATGTCCAAGACTGACTGGTTTTTAAAATGTTAATCTAAAAGACTTTCTCCTTCTGGGGATAAAGGAATCAAGTTGATGAATTTCCTGAAAGTCTCAATTAGCATATTGAGATATAAGGCAAATTTTTTTGAATGCCCTCTCTGGTCTTTTCAAAGATAACAAGTTTTTTTAATATATCTTTGCATTTCTGTAATAAGGTTTTCTCTCATCAATCTGTGATTATGGCTTCATGCTGGGTTTTTACAATTACAATTAGTGAGTTTGTGATCTTACAGGTTCTGTTCACTGTGAAGACGAGCTTAAGGATTTTGACTAAATAGTTCATCTACATGCTTTTCATTTCTTCCAAAATTTTCTATTTTCCCATCCCAGTCAGGGATACAACAAATAGTATAACCTAAAAATATTTTTGTGTAAACTTATAAGCTAAAAATAAGGTCTTTAAAATGCTGATAAATCAAGATGAGTCATCAGAGACATATCAGTGCATCTCTGCTGTGGATATCGCTCTGTATAAATAAAATGCTGATTGGCCAGTAGCCAGGCCAATATATGTATAGGTGGGACAAGCAGAGAAGAGAATGGTGGGAATAGGAAGGCTGAGGAGGAGATGCCAGCCTGCCGTCCAGGGAGCAGCACATAAAGGCAACAGGTAAAGCTACAGAACACTTGGTGACATATAGATTAACAGAAATGGGCTGAGTTTAATTGTAAGAGCTAGTCAGTGGTAGGCCTGAGCTAATGGCCAAGCAGTTTTAATTAATACTGAGTGATTATTTTATAAGCAGTTGCAGGGTCTGTGGGGTTTGGCAGGACTGGAGAAAACTTCAGCTACACATCTCCTTGTACTATTTGAGGTCTTTGAAAAACACATGGGCTTTGTTTGTTCCACAGTTCCTAGTACTTCCCTTAAGTAGAATGGTGTAAACATAGGAAAGTATTGCATTTATAAGAGTCTACACTCTTAGTGTGACTTGTAATACTGGGTAACTTTTGGTAAATGAGATAATACTGAGGTAGTATAGCTCTGTAGAGTTAGGAGAGATAGTTCACAGGAGTTTTGTTGTCTATTGTTTCTTGTTTGAAAGCAGGTGTTGCACAGATACAGATATCATTTAAGATATTGCATGTTGCCGGGTGGTGGTGGTGCACGCCTTTAGTCCCAGCACTTGGGAGGCAGAGGCAGGTGGATCTCTGTGAGTTCAAGGTCAGCCTGGTCTATGGAGTGAGTTCCAGGACAGGCTCCAAAGCTACACAGGGAAACCCTGTCTCATATATATATATATATATAGCATGTTTTTGCATTTTTATTGTTTGTGTTTTTTCTTGCTTTTTCTTTTTTCAGCTGCACTTGAGTCAGCCATTTTTGTTCAGGCATGTGTCTGGGAAGATGAAAGGAAGAAGCAAAGAAACAGAGAAGTGAAATTTTGTGGTGTACTCATGAATGCAGTTGATGCAGGAAAGTCTAGATATGAAGTGATTTTTGTGGGCTCAGTGGCATTGGGGAACTTATGTAGTTATACAGGAATCACCATATTGGTTAATCTGGTGACTATTTTTGTCTTGACTAGTCACTGAACAGTTGATATCTTGGCTAATCTTGTGGATATGTGTGTTGGAAGCAGTCCCATGATAATTTAGACCAACTCACCCTCAGGACATAAATCCTCATTTGTAGTGTATGTCTCACTAGCTTAAATGTCACTCATCACCAGCAGCTGGTTTGCCACTTTAAGTCTTGGCTTAGCAGCCTCTGCAAAGAGATACACACTTCCTTGTCTTGACATAAATTCAGCTACTGAAGAATGATGGGATGGAGGGAGTGTAAAGGCATGTTCTTGGCTCTCTAAAGGAGGGTGACACAGCTGTAGAAAGGAAAGAGAAAAGTTGAAGGTTGAACTTGGTTCTCCTATGCTGTGAACAAATCTGTCCGTGGTTTCTAAGAGCAAAAGGAAGGAATTGTAGTGCATTGGATCATCTTCTTAAGGACAAAAGAAGACTACAGAAGCATTTCATCCTTTTCTCCTGGCTGGCTCTGCCAAATTTCATAGGCACAGATTAGAGTCTCAGAGGGTAACAGCTGAAGTTTTCATGCCTCATATTTCTTAAGAATTAATTATATATAGACAAGTGAATAGTTACAGGAAATGAGATAGGTTATTAAATAAGAGAAACGGAAATGCAAGTGATTGTTCTAGAGCTGGATCAAACTGAAGGGAGAGAGAGGCACCCTGAGACTTTTTCTGGGTTATTTCAGTACTATACACCTTTCTGTTTAAGATGTTTTCTTACAGGTAGCCAGCATACAGCAAGATTTTCAATTTTCTGCTAACATAACCTTCTTTCACATGTTATTCTCTGTAATGTCATCTTCTCCCTATTTCCTATTCTTTATTTCACTACAAAAATCAAAGAAGATTACAATATTAATCTAAATTGTCTTTAAATCACAATATAGAGAAGTGCTATCTTGACTCTGTCTCATAATTCAGTTTATCATTTACTACAAAACATGCACAAAACAGACTCTAACACATACATACATACATAGAAGATGGTCATTTTATATCTCATCAAAAAGTTACTAGTTATAAAATTTAAAATATAGTTCATAGTTACTTAGATATAAGTAGTATTCATATTAAATCAATTTTTAAATGATATTTTTGAGGTTTCACATAATCAAGTCAATTTTTATTATCAGATTACAAAGTTTTAAAGTATTTCTGACCAAAACTATATATGCATAACCTTTATTGTAATTATCAAACCATAACATTAAAAAATAAAATAAGAACTGAGAGATGGCTCAGCAGTTAAAGGCACTTGCTGCTCTTCTAGAGAATCAGAGTTCAGTTCCCAGCATCTGTGTCAGATGGCTTACAACCACCTGTAACTGTAGTTCCAGAGGATTGGGCAGCCCTCTTCTGGACCCTACAGGCATCGACACACATAGCATGCACACATATACATGCATATACATAAAGTTCTTAAAAATGATCTTCTATCTCTTCAGATATAGTAGATAATTCTAAGTCAGTTTTAATATGCCATGAATTTAAAAACAAATAAATCACTGCTCCAGTCACCAGAGTAGACCAGTCCAGGCACCTTCTCGACCATTGCCATTATTCCAAGATGAGGTCATCCTTGCAAATTCCTGAGATTCTCCAGCACCCTACTTCTTCCTATTCCCATGATGTCTTCATTTATCATGGTATCTCTTTCCTTCCTCTCCCAAACTGTCCCTGTTCCAACTCAAACCTCCCATTTCCTTATGTTCTCATCCACCATTCTTTGTCCTCCATTATCACCCCCCACTCACTCCCAGTTTGCTCATGTGGATCTCATTTATTTCTCCTTCGCTGGGCTATCTATGTGTCTCGCTTAGGGTCCTCCTTGTTAGCTAGCTTCTCTGAGCTGTAGGTTGTAGTTAGGTTATCCTTTGCCTTACATCTACTATCCAATTTTGAGTAAGTACATACTATGTTTGTACATCTGAGTCTGGGTTACCTCACTCAGGATGATATTTTCTAGTTCCATCCATTTGCCTGAAAATTTCATGATATCATTGTTTTTTTTACTGCTGAGTAGTATTCCATTGTGTATATGTGCCACATTTTCTTTATCCATTCTTTGGTTGAGGGGCATCTAGGTTGTTTCCAGGTTCTGGCTATTATGAATAATGCTGCTATGAACATAGTTGAACATATGTCCTTGCGGTAAGATTGAGCATTCCTTGAGTATATGCCCAAGAGTGGTATAGGTAGGTCCTAAGGTAGATTGATTCCCAATTTTCTGAGAAACCACCATACTGATAGAGCCTTCATCTAGTTACTGATGGAAGCAGACGCAGAGATCCATGGCTGGGCACAAGGCTGAGCTCCAAGCATCCAATCAATGAGAGAGGAGGGATTCTGTGGGCAGGGGACATTGAGATCATGATGGGAAAATATGCAGAGACAACCAGCCACACAAGTGAAAATCCATGAACTATAGACCAATAGCTGTGGAGGCCCCATAGGACTGGACTAGGCCCTCTAGATACATGAGATAGTTGTTTAGCTTGAACTGTTTGGGGGGACCCCCAGGCAGGGGGTTCGAGATCCATCCCTGGTGCATAGGTGAGCTTTTTGGAGCCCAGTGCCTGGGGTGTGACACCTTGCATAGCCTTGGTACAGGGGGGAGGGGCTTGGACCTGCCTCAGCTGAGTGTGCCAGGCTCTGCTGGCTCCCCATGGGAGACCTTAACTTGGAGGAGGTGGGAATGGGGGTGGGTTGTGGGGGAGGCTAGGGAGCAGAAAGAGTGGGGATTTGTGGTTGGTATGTAAAGTGAATAGAAAATTTCTTAATAATAAAAAAAAGAAAAAAGAGAAAAATATTTTTCATACAATATACTCTCACCACAGTTCTTTCTTTTCCTATTCCTTCCATACCCTCCACACCTTATTTCAGAGTAAACTCTAGGACCCCTAAGGAGAGTGACTGATTAATGACAAAATGAATTATTGTAAAAGAAATTCTTTCACTAAACGAACAGGGGAAAGTGGATAGTGTGGTCATTGTGCCAACCTACATGCTGAGGTAGAATCATTACTTCTTAGTTCTGAAACAGACAACTTTCTTGAGGATTTTTTTTTTATCCAGATGATTAACAGGCTTATTCAGATTAACTTTTGAGGGGACAAGAGTGTGTTTTTGTTCTTTACAGAATGGCTCTGCTAAATAATTTTGTGTTCTTTCGGCCAATTTGGAATGTCAATTCACATTCTTTTGACCAAAATTGTGTAAAAGTGTTAATCCCACTGGTTGAGAATAAGACTACTACCACAATTTAAAACCAAATTTGAATCAAACTTGTAATGTGCACCCACGAGAGTCTGTTAAAGGATATCAAGAATTTATTAAGATACAAAATGGGGTTAATACACTCATGGATACAGAACCAAGTAAACAGCCATCATTGTCCTCAATTCTGCCCCAAGGGTGAAGGGAACCAACCATCAGGTCTCTGACCATCCAGAAGAGAGTGACCACAACCCCTCCTCAGTTTTAACTGCTCAGGTACCCAGAAGGGGCTTCCCCATTGGGCCAGATAGCCCAAAGGGCATTGGTTGAATGGAATGAATTCCCACAACACAAACTTTAATGAAATACTAGCCAGGTAGATGGTCTCTGGCCAGGTCCATCTCTACATTTCCAGAAAATGGTCCAAAATCAGGGTTTATAGTGCCTTAGCTATTTCCTATCAGGTCCAATCAGGAGCAAGCATACATCCTGACATACCTCCAGCCTGTATCCAATTAGGGCAAGTGTACATACTGATATATTTCCTGAGTGTGAACCTCCCACACACATGTGATCAAGCATATGTTGTGCAAATGGATCAAACAAACTTGTTCAGGGGAGTGAAAACATGTGGCTTGTTATCTCCCATAAACAACAGCCTCCAGCATTTCAGGTACTATCTGTCCTTGGGCAAGGATCTTGCAGATCAGAGGCATTTTTGTTTCATGGATCTCTTAGGCATAGTAATTAAAACTTAAAATGTAACTTTGGCTTTCAAAAAATAACAAATAAAAAAGATTTGAAGAACATTTGAAAGCATATAAAATAGCTCTGCTTCACCAGGAAACATGCTTTTTCTTTAATGCCCTCAACACAGAACTACTACCTGTTTCACCTGATATTTTGATTTTTAAAGACTGGCAATTGTCCTGAATCTTCCTTCCTTTTACATCACAGTTAAAGTTCTATGATGAAGTAATTTTGATACTTTCCTCCCTAAAATGGTGTCTTACCTGGATTATAGAAGATGGGGTCTCAGGCTGACTGACTTTTAGACCTGCCTAAAGTATTCCTTTCCATTTGTGACATAGGTTTGATGACACCGATGCATTTTAAACACCGTGTCATTGTACATTTAAACTAATCGGAAGATCCATGTTTTTCTTGTCAGCTTTGCCATTCACACTGGGGCCCGTCACCAGTTCCATGAAGTTTTCATCTCTCACTATTTTGGAGCCCTGTGAGCTAAGTCTGTGCTCTCAGAGATTTATCATCAAGCAGACGCCTCTGAACTGGACTAGAAGAAAAGGTAGGCTAGAACACGTCAAGCATTTAAGAAACGTATATCAGTTTATCAGGTTTTTAAAGCCCCTTTCAGCAATGAAGAATGTTAGAAAAGATTTGACAATCTCAAACATAGTATTTTGAATATGAGTATCTGTGTACACTGGGCAGTCTTTTAGATATCCAAAACGCAAGTGCAATTACTCCTTTAAAAATAGAGAAATGATAACCATCTGGAGACATAATCCCTGGTAAGGAAATAAAGCACTTGAAGTATTCTTTTCACAAAATTTGAAGGAAAATGTATGGACTTAAAGCCTATACTATTAAACAAGCTCACCCAATCTCAAACTCCATAAGTGCATGTTCTCCCTCATATGAGGAGCTTAGTGTATAATGTACACATACATATAGGTGAACAAATATGTGTGGGTATAGCATAACATGTAGAAAGGGCAAAAAAGGATAATATTAGGTGATAAAGAAGAATGAAATGCCGGGCGGTGGTGGCGCACGCCTTTAATCCCAGCACTCGGGAGGCAGAGGCAGGCGGATCTCTGTGAGTTCGAGGCCAGTCTGGTCTCCCAAGAGAGTTCCAGGAAAGGCGAAAAGCTACACAGAGAAACCCTGTCTCGAAAAAACCAAAAAAAAAAAAAAAAAGAAGAAGAATGAAATGCTAGTAAAGCTAATTGTTTTTACTTTTAACTTTGTCGTAGTTTTTTAAGAGCTCTTCTGGGGGTGGATTAAAACATAAAATTGTAATTGACAGTGAAAGTGTAAAATGTAAAGCAAAACTCTATGATTTCAAAATGGCTCTTCTAACTGTATAGAAATAGACTGAGATATATAGACTTTAGATCTGGGCAGGAGCTTACTTGAGTGGCTACATTAACCTAGCTGTGTGACATTTTTATTTGCAAGTTCTTTACAATGAGGTATTTTTATGGAATTAAAACAGGAATGTTAGCATACATTCATTACTTAAAATAATTTTTTTGTAAAAACAGGTATAGATATTTGCAAGTAATTGCTGAGGGTAATATGTAAGAAACTATTTAAAACTGTTTACAAATATCTGTAACATTCTAGAACAAAACCAAGAGGTTAGCCGTCATTGTCCACAGAACTTTAATAAATGACAAATCTACATAATAGAAGAGACAGTTTCGCCAGTGTCACTTAGCATGTAAAATCCCCTTCCCCATAGAAACATAGCAGATGCAATGGCCTTTTAATTTTTTTTCAGGGAAATGGAGAGGATGCTTATGACCTCTTGTGTGGGAACCACATTCTAGAGAGTAGGAAATTGAACTAAAACACAAAATGAAATACTTAGTATTATAAATGTTCCTTACTGAGACTTCACATTTGTAAGAATAGCTTTGGTGTTCTGTCCAATTCCCTTGATATTCACTTCAGGTTGCTTTCATTTCATAGTCTTCAACATCCTATATTAAGAAAATTTGTGACTTAAAATTTGATTCATTTTTTTCTTTTTAAAAGAGATTAATTTCATTTTAATTATGTATATATGTGTATGTCTGTGTGTGGGTATATACACATGGGAGTGCACATGCCCCAGGGTTCTAGAGAGGGTCTCAGATCTCCTGGAGCTGGAGTTACAGATAGTTGTGACATGCTAAAATTAGTGCTAGGAATAAAACTTAGATTCTCTGCCAGAGCAGTACATATTCTTAACCACTGAGAAATCTCTCTAGCCTCCTGAAAATTCTTAACAAATAAAATTATATAAACAGAATAATAGTACAAGATCAGAAAACATGTGGATAAAATTACAAATCTATTTGATGAATTTTCAAAAGACTAGGGTGCTGTTGAGTAGCTTCTGTGCATAAACATGCTCAGGGATATGATTGTTCATTTGAGAAAACATCAGTGTTAACAATATTCAAAGTTATGAGTCTAAATTAAATTATACCTTGTTGTATGTAAAATTCTAGCAGAGGAAGTTGTCCTAAGAAAGGAATCAACTCAGAACAGTATTTATAATCACTTTAAATAGAAGTAGACCAGTTCAGTAATCAGAAGGGATGTATTGCGTTATGCCTTAACATGGATGAATTTCAACAAGGAATTGTGGTTCAGTTGGACCTGCAGGTTATACTATTTTTATGACATTTCCATATCAGTAAAGTCTACAGATTAAAAAATATGATTTTCTTTGCCTGAGTGTGATAGTGGAAATGGGAGTTGTCTTCAAGTGAACTTCAGGCATTTATGTGTGGTTTTAGAAATCTGGTAAAACTGAGTTGTTCAGAATGCTAAGCTCTAAGTTTACTGAAAACCAACAACAACAAAAAAAAACTATTTAATTATGCACATGAAATTTGTGCATTTTAAGCTATTGCTCAATAAAAAATTTAAAGAAAAATAAGAATTATAGAAAATGCAACATCCTCTTAGAGACACTGGTGATTTGTTTTTCTCAAAGCATTACAGGTACTCAATAGTGTTGTTTGGGGTAATGGTAAAAAGTAATGACACTGAGTTGGAAAAATAAAGGTTATTTATGGCCAATAAAAATAAAGAAGGCTTTCCTTTGCAAAACAATGGTAGCTGTTTCTTCATAATCCTTATAATCTAAACCTTTATTGAACTAATAAAATAATAGAATAGATTAATAGATGAACCTTGAACATCTTGTCAAATAATATTGTATAGCCATAAGAATTTAATTTTTATCATCTTGAGTCTATAAACTAATTTATAAAGGAATGATATCCTTAAAGTGTCCATTCTCCTCATACAGTAATATGCAAGAAGGCAGCTACAGGAAGTATTTGTGTTTTTGCTGTTGAGATTTTATCTGCAATATATTTGGATTGAATCTACTCAAAAATCAATAATGAATTCCAAAACAAATTCTAGTCCACACCAAAATAGTTGTGTTCAAGAAGAAAATCATGATAGATGTTCAGATGATGTGGTTGATATGTCCACACATGAACACAAAGTCACTGAACACCTGGAGAAAACAAATAATCCTGAAGAAACTGCAAAACCATCAAACACCAATATTCCTCAGGCTGAGGAAGTTTCAACCCTCACTCAAGCTTTCCATGTACTGCTAGAGGAAGAAAATTATTTGATTCAATTTGGTGAAGGTACATTAACAAAATTCTATGCACGTATCACAGAAAATACTGGTGTCAACTTAGAATCATCTTTTGTCAAAGAACAAGGTCTCTATATAACAGTATTTGGCAACTCAGAATCTGTCATAAAAGCTGAGAATGAAATTTTTAAATGGTGTCAAGAACAAGATTTAAGTCTCATTTCCAAACAAGAGCATTGCTTTGTAATAGACCAGACTGGAAAAAATACAATAAACTTGGAACAAGAAGCTGAAATAAATACTCATATCATAAGTCCACATAAGCAGAGCAAATGTGTGAATCGTGTTGATGTAAATCAGGCAGAGTTGAAATCTTCAGATGGAAGCCAACCTACATCTGCCAGAAGTAGCAAAGATGATATCCAGACACTAGAAATGGAGAAAACATTTAATTCCCTGACTGCTGAGCCAAACCCTGAAGCAAGTGACAACATTTTCAAGGAAACAAAGGGACATGTCCCCTTTTCACTGTCTAGTGCCAATGAGACAGACACAGATATTAATAAAAGACAACTACATGTGGACCAGACCAATTTTTGTGAAAATGAGATGACTGAGAAAACAATCCCTGTAACTGAGGATGTGATTATGAACTTTCAAGGCAGTTGTACCATAGGTCTCAAAAGAAGTTTTCTGGAAGAGATCCTAGAAACAGCTGGAGATTCAACAGAACACTCACCCTCAGAAAGCATGTTCGATTCTTTGACACACTATAGTGAGCCTGACAGTTCAGGGGAAGTAGTTAATGAAATCGATTGCAATGATAATGATAATGTTGTTTCTTCCATCTCTGCCCCTTCTTGGTTACACAGGTTTATTATTGGTAAGAAAGGTGAGAATATAGCTGAGATAACAAATAGTGTGCCAAAGGTTCATATACACTTTACAGCTGAAGGCAAAATTATGCTGAAAGGACCAATAGATGATGTAAATTATGCTCAAGAAAAATTTGACATCATTGTTAACGACCTACTTAATAGAATGGAATGTACTGAGATCAACGGTGACAGTAAGTTTTACAAGTACCTGATGGGAAATAATGGGGAAGTCCTAAATAGAATTACAGAGAAGAATCAAGTCTCTATCTCAGTGTTTCCTGAAAATGAAACAAATCACTCAATCCGAATTGAGGGAGAATCTCTGGGTGTCCACCAGGCCAAAAGAGAACTCCTTGAGCTGGCTAATAATTTGCAAGAGGAGCACAGCCAAGACATAATCATCAAACACCAATTTCACCACATACTTATTGGGCAAAAAGGTGAAAGGGTCCGTGAAATCTGTAAGAAATTTCCTGATGTTATCCTCAATTTTCCACACCCTGCAGAGAAAAGTGATGTCGTCCAACTGATAGGGCCAAAACATGAGTCAGAAAAATGTGCACAGTATTTGGAGAATATGTTGACAGATATTAAAGAAAATAACTTTTCTATAAGTATTCCAGTCATAAAAAGGCTTCACAAAAGGATAGTTGGAAAAGGAGGTTCAAACATAAAAAAAATCTCTGAAGCAACCAACACCGAGATTAGTTTTCCACCAGAAAACTGCGACTCAGAAGAGTTTATCATTACTGGATATCCAGAAAATTGTGAAATTGCACGTAACTGGATTCTTTCAATTCAGCAAGAGATAGTTGATACTGCAGAGGAGGAGATTTCCATTCCTCCTAATCTATACAAATATCTTACTCATCCCAAAGAATGTTTGATAAATTCAATCATAGAAGAATGTGGGAAGGTTTATCTGCATTTCCCAAAAAACAAGTCAGGCCTGCATAAAGTCATTATCATGGGCTCTGTTGAAAATGTTGAAAAGACCAAAACAAAGCTTCTGAAACTTGCAGAAGATGAGCAAGCCAAGAGTTACTCGGGGACTGTCCATGTCAAAACACAATATCATCAATTCCTTGTGAATAAAAATGGGGGCAATATTTCCAAAATCTGTGAGGAGACTGGAACATGTGTCATTTTACCTAACCTTAAGAGCAAGGATCAAGAATCCATAACTATTACAGGGACTGAAGAGGCTGTTAAAGAAGTACAAAAAAGACTAGAGGTTTTAGTTAAAGACTTAGAGAATGAGGTGGAGGATTACCTAATAATAAACAGGAAATTTCACCATTATTTTGTCATGCGGAGGGGCCAGCTTTTAAGAGAAATGGCAGAGGAGTATGGTGGTGTGGTTATTACATTCTCTTATGCAGGGAAACAGAGTACAAAAGTCACAATGAGAGGGGCAAAAGCTTGTGTTGAGGCAGCAAAGAAACACATTCAGGATATTTTTGAGCCTTTGGGCTCCCATGTTACAACACGGTATGTTATTCCCCAGAAGTTCCAACCTTTTCTCATGGGACCAATATGTTCACGAATTCAACAAATTGCTAGGGATTATAAAGTTCAAATCAAATTCCCAGACATAGAAAAGCCAGGCATAAGTATGGATCTAGGTGTGCAGGAAAAGGGAAAAGAAAAGTGGAGAAAGACCCCTAAAGATCTTGCTTCTAATTCCTTAAGGAAAAGTGACACCATATTTATCTCAGGCCAAGTGGAAAATTGCAAGGCAGCTACTGAAGCTCTTGCATCTTTAATTCCTGTCACTGCTGAGGTCCATGTGCCCTTTAACCTACATCCTTATATCATTGGGCACAAAGGAAGTGGCTTACGTAAGCTAGTAAAGGAATTTGAAGTTCATATCCAGATATTACAACCTGGAAGAAATTCTGATATCATATCTATTATGGGTCTTGCAGCAAATGTAGAACAAGCCAAGACGAAATTACAAAAGCGAGTCAAGGCTTTACAAATGGAAATAGAAGATCGGACACTAAGAAATTTTAAGCTAATACTCAATCTAGATCCCAAATGTCGTGCCAAGATCACTGGTCATAAGGGCTTACTAATTGCTCAGATTTGCACAGAACATGATGTTACTGTCCGTTTTCCAAAGAAAGGAAGCCATGAGATGCAAGACCAAGTCACTATTACAGGCTATAAAGAGAACACTCTAGCTGCTCGAGATGCAATAATGAGAGTGTTGCATAAGATCGAAAAAACAATTTCTAAGGAAATCCCACTAAACTACCAGGTTCGTGGAAATATTATTGGATTCCGTGGAAAAACCATCCATAAAATCATGGATCAATACCAAGTAGATATACGTTTACCACCAAAAGGGTCCTACAACCCTAATATCACCTTGACTGGGCTCCCTGATAATGTACAGAAAGCGATTGAACATATCCTCAATCTTGAGAAGTACTATCTGTCAGCTGACATAAGCCAGGGATCTCAGCAAGAGCATAATAAGAGTGTCTCCCTTTGCAATATAGCCATGACGCCATCCAAGAGTTGTGTGAGAAAATATGTTCCCTGTTATGCTAAAACTACCACAAAGCTCCCAGATGTGGATAATTGTGAACACTTTCCAAGATTAAAACAACGAATGTCTTCTAAGACTCACATTTCAAAACTGTAACAATGACGATCAAAACAATAAAGTGTTCCAATCTGCTTACCTGAAAATGCTGTCAAATTTTTTAATTTAATTTTTTTCTTGAAAATCCCATGTGTGAATACTGTAAATATATCACTTGTCTATCCACTTTGCTCCCTCCTACTCTACCCATGCTTCCTTAATGTCTCTCAAACTCATGACCTTTTCTTTAATTATTACTGTTACACACACACACACACACACATACACACACACACACACACACATCAATACCCATTTAGGTATTGCTTAAAAATATATCCCTAAATTAATGTAGCTTCTAGACATAGACATAATTCTCACACATTTGCTATCCATGAGTGAATGCTTAGATCTTTAAAAACATTTGAGTGAAGGGGAGATATTTAGTCTTGCATGACACTTATAATTTCTTGAGGCCTGTTCTTTACATTTTTATGTTACTCATACCTTCCAGTTTTTAAACATTTTCAATTAAATTGTTAGAGATATACCACATGCCCATTAAATTTCAGGGTCTATTCAGGACATCACTATTCATTTAACTTTCATTAAGAGAACTCATCAAGTATAGCAAGGAACCTATATTGTTTCATTAACACAAGTCATAATCCCCTTTGCTTCATAAATACACTGGTTGTGTTCTTTTCACTTCTTTCTTTATGTGTTATATGCATTGCTTATAATTCTTTGGGTAGAGGGCAAATGGTTTTGTTGTTTCGTTTTGTGAGTTTCTCATTGTTCAAAGAACAGAAAGGAGAACTGTGGTCAGTGTGCATACATAGTTAGTGTGATGTTATAGTACCCCCACACGAAAAATATCTTAATGGTGAGATTCTCCAATATGATGAATGCTAAAACATATTGACTGATCATGTATAATTTTGTTTTCTCCTACCAATTGAGGGCTTCAGACTTCTATAGGATTTTTATTCTCCAGACACACCCTTCAGAAATCTTCCTTGGAGAAAAATATCAAACCTAAGAAAAGACTGTTTTCATCTTCCTTCCAGTGGTTCTCCTAGGTCTGCTAAATTTTAAAGTAATGGTGCCATGTGCTGTTTTAGTGCTGAGTTTCAGTGACAATCACTAATCTCTTACTTCCATAAATAATGTTTGTTTTTTATTTGAATTCTCCCATCCCCAGTGTTTTCCTTATTTGAATTTGGCTAGAAGCCAAGATAGCTTTCCCAGGAATGTCTTCAACTCATTGACTGGTCAATGTGATGCATAAATGCCAGATCCCAGAACAACATCTCTGGACCACTCCAAAGCTAGAGCTCATCCTAAGCTCGACTATGATTGCCATGACTCCATCAAAGCTAAACTGCATATGTATCATGGAGCTTTATTTGTTCTCACACAGTTTATCTCAGGGTCATTTTTAGTAAATTTCCTGAATTCAAATCCTCTGTTTCCCAGTATGATGGAACTGTGGTTACTATGAGAACTGTATGAAGCTCTTTAAAGTATTTGGGGATTTGGTAATGAAAATAAAGTAAAAGGAGATCTTTTCTATCAAGGATTATGACTAGATCACAAAGAATAAATTATTTTTTCTAAGTTACTAATCTTCCATATAATTGTATATTGCCTTTCCAAAACTGTATAAACTACTGTGTGTTTTCTGGTTTTTTTTTTTCCTTTTTGTTTTCTTCTAACAATTCAAATTAGAGGGTTTTCCTTTTAATGTTAAAATTTTGACATCCTCTCTTACCTCTTCATATCAGGCTATCATTATAAAAGAAGGTATGGGTAGCAATTTTGGAAGGAATAATGTTTAGGTTATGATAATGTGTATTTTCAATTGAGATAAGTACTGACACATTTCCTTTGCATTCACAAAGAATATAAGAGTTCCCCAAAATTCAAATCTTTATTCATAACTATTGCTATTAGTTTGGTCTAACAGATAGTATTTTATAGCAGCACTGAATGATACTACTGGTGTTAATGATTATAGATTCTTAATGATTATAGACACATACTTTGGCATTTGCACATAATCTAGGGAAGTTAGTCATTATTTTAACAGTCAATCTGACATCTGTTTATCCATTTTTAAAAATGGCTACTACTAACATAGAAAACATTTCATTATACTTTTATGGGTCTCATCCTGAATATCAACCCTTGCATACCAGAATCAGTAGACAGTAATTTAGATTCTGCCACTGTAATACCAAAATGAGTTAAATGTGCTTTACTTCAATGCTAGCTAAGTAGTTTTTGACTCTATGTTCAATATCTGTTGTGGACACAGAGGTCTTACTCACAGAGAAGCACTAAGAGAACCAGGAATGTTAATGACTCAGGGTTGTCTTCTCAATGGAGGAAATGCAAATCACATAGCTGCACCCAGAAAGCTGACAGTGGATTTTATTAACAACCTGGTGACCTTTTTGTTATTTGTGGAGGGAGACCTCACCCACCATTTGCTATAGAGGCAGACCTCACCCAAATTCCTCAGAATGATCATTCCAGACACTTCCCTCCTTAGACCATTACTCATCTTTAGGGGAGATGTCATATGTACTTTATGACCTACTGACCTTTATGATATAAGTCAGAGACCACATTAGATTCTAGGCCTTTTAGCTATAGAACCAACCCTCATAGTCACATGTACTTTGTAAAGAATCTCTATATAGTCACACCATAAGCTTTATTGTGCACACAAAATTGGACTGATTGGGCTGATTGTTTCCTGGAAACATTTACGCAAATTGTACTGTGTTTTAAATATGCTGACAATGAGCCACCTGATATTAGACTCCTCAAAATCTTATCCAGGTTGATGAAGTCAATCTGCACCAGGTTTTCATTCTCATCTCTTCTTGCAGTTGGATACCTTGTATGACACCTGCAGGGAACCCATCAAATATCAAGTTGTTTCAAGCAATGTTTGTCAATGAATTCATTAATGTGAATATAATGAGAATAAATGTAATGTAATGTTATATAGATAATTTTATAAAGATATCAATAGCATAACAAAAAACATTATGGATATGAAGAAGTTAAAAAATAAACCTCCTGTTATACATTCCAAAAGTAAATTAAACTTCAAAGATAAAATATATCTGAAATAGATTATATCCCCAAAATAAAAATGCTTAGCTTTGTCAGTTATCTATTATCTGCTGCAAAGAGGCTTCTGATGGCTTCCATAAATAGGTATAACAAATGAATATCTGTTTATAGATCAAGTCTCTATGAAAGAATGTTAGTCAACTGGTAAGACTCTGGCCCATTGAGTAACTGAGGAAACATCCATATTATGAGTGTAAGTGGAAGCACACCAGAGCTAGGGCTTGTCTCAGTCACTTTACCATAAAGTCTTGAAAGGAATCCACAGGCCTGTCCTCTACCTATAGTTGCCCAGCTCAAAATCCCCAGTTTGAAGTCCAAATTCACCTGCTCAGTGAGAAGAGGGAATGTAACATATAGCTATCTCTCTATCCCAGAGGAAAAGTAGAGAGATTTTATACAGCCACATAAGCACTTTCAGGGATTTCATCTCCTAGAAGAACTGTAAGAAACAAGAGCAAATGCAGTATTATCACAAAAACAAACAAACAAACAAAAACGTTGCAAGTCCCTTATTAGACAGGGAAGCTGAAGCAAATTACTCTTAAGAATGAGCTTCATTAGAAGAGAAAGCCTTGGATTCATCAGGGTGGAAGTAGGGTATGGTCAGACTTTGAAGTACAAGAGCAATTAGGAGAGATTGGGTGTCATCACAGTGGAAGAGAAAAAAGGAAGGGGGAAGGGGGAGGGAGAGAGAGAAAGAGAGAGAGAGAAAGCCTTTCCTTCAAAATATGGAAAGGCATTTCATTAGGAAAGATAGTGGAAAGTGGGAGAGAAGGAAAAACAGAAACCATGTGCAGCATGATGAGATTGGGGTGGAGATAAAGGAGAATACCTTCAGAGACTCACATAGATAATGGGAATTCCTAGCTTTTATACTTTTATAGATTTTTTTATGGGACAGTATGCATGACATAGGCAAGTAATGAGTAGGGTCATAAACTTATCTTGCAGTTGCAAGAGGTGACTGGGCTTGCTATAACTCCTGCCCTTATTCCCACCACACTGGGATCTGTGCGCTCCAATCTTCACAGCCAAGGCTGTTCATTGCAGGGATCAGTGGTGCGAAATGGCTTTGTTTCAAGAAACAATGGCAGATAAGTCTATAAGCAGAAATGAACAAGTTTCTATTTCCTGCTGGCAGAGTCATATGACACATAAAATCCCTGATGCAAATTAAATAGAAGCCAGAATTTTAAGTAGCCACTGAAGCAATGTGGGGAAAAACCCCACCAATATGCCAGCAGCTTATGAAGCAGTCTTGCTCTTCTCTCTCCCTGACCTGCTCTAGCCACAACTACAGGTCTTCATTTTCCTCCTGGGCACTGTGTTCACACTGAATCTCCCTGTTTTCACAGTTTCCACCCATGGGGCTTCAACCTAATAATCAAGTTCTAGGAACCAAGGGGACCAGGCATGTGTAAACCATACAAGTCCACAGCAATGAGAGTGTTTAAAATCAAAATGCATAGAAATGAAGAGGCAAATGTCCATTAGAGAATAATGTAGTGACAGGATTAAAGAAAGAGAAGCTTTAAAGTGTGTTGGAGGATCAAGAATTGTAAGAGTGGTCAAGGACACCATAAGAAAACCCACAGAATCAACTATCTTGGGCTCATAGGAGCTCACAGAGACCAAACCAACAACCAGGGAGCCTGCTTGAGACTGACCTAGACCCTCTGCCTACATGTTATAGTTATACAGCTTGGTCTTCTTGTGTGACTCCTAACAGTGGGAGCAGGAGATGTCTCTGACTCTTTTGCTGACTTTTGGGTCCCCACTGCTCATACTGGATTGTTTTGTCCAGCCTTAAAAAGAGGGAATGTGACTAGTCTTACTGCAACTTGTTATGCCATGTTTGGTTAATATCCATGAGAGGTCTGCAGTTTTCTAAAGAGAAACGGCGTAGGGGGAGAGAAGGGGAAGATGAGGCTAAAGGAGGGAGGGGAAACTGTAATCTGATGTAAAAAATAATAAAAAAATATAAACAAAAAAGAAGCAAGCACAGTACTCTTAGTGGTGCCAGGGGAGGTCCCACTTGCAATGAAATCTGCCTTTGTTCCAAGTGTAGGGGGGAATGTCAGGATGTTTAAAAAAAACACTATACAGAAGGTATTAATTTGAAAGCCTACAGCCAATTTGAATCCAACCTTTACTATTTATTACTATAGCCTTTGGAAAAACCATCACTGTTCTTTTGAATTTCATTTTACCCATCTATGATATAGAAATAACAGTTCAAATAAGGTTATTGGGATTTAAATGTCTGCCATCCCAAGGACTGCATGAACTAAGGTGTTATTGTAACATTTGGGAGAATAGAAACTCACACTTACAATTAAGTGAATCTTTTTAAAAAAAGAAGAGGAAAAGGAAAGCTTCTTTTTTCCAAAGTATTATATGACTAAGGAATCTATAGGGAAAAACCAAACAAACTCAAGTATGAAAGAGAAGAGAGAGAGAGAGAGAGAGAGAGAGAGAGAGAGAGAGAGAGAGA